>CM019160.1:11586578-11783872 GCA_009733165.1 Naja naja
GTAGGATGGCCATGCTTGTCAATCATATACCCCAGGAACTCAACTCTGTCTGTTTTGAGTGTACATTTGTCTTCCTGACTTTTAAACCCGCTTCTCTGAATCTGGTAAGGACTTCTCTGAGTCTTTCTTGAAGCTGAGTGTCATTTTCAGCAGAGATTAATACATCATCAAAATAAGGTACTACCCCCAGTCCCTGCAAAATTCTTTCCATAAGGCTCTGAAAAATGCCAGGTGCCACGCTTACTCCAAATTGTAGTCTTTACATTTGAAGGCACCTCTATGGGTCACAATTGTTTGTGCTCTGCAGTGGCATCATCAACTGTTAATTGTTGATATGCCTGAGCCAAATCCAGTTTAGCAAATACTGTACCCTGCCAAGGGAATGGAGCATGATGCACAACTGGTACAGGATATGCTCTGTTGCAGCGCGATGGTTAAGTGTCCCTTGTAGTCACCACAGATTCTCACTGACCCATCAGACTTGACTGGTGTGACTATGGGGTTTCCCATCTGGAGTGGTCAGTAGGCTCTAAAACCCCTTGAGCAATGAGTTTATCTAATTGTGCATCAATTTTTTCCTTTAAAGCAAATGGGACCCTCCTGGGCTTTAAACGAATTGGGGGCACCTTGGGGTCTAGGCTGAAAGCAATAGGGGTCCCCATATACTTGCCCAGTCCTTCGCTGAAGACCTCTGGAAACTCAGACTTCAAGGACTCTTCCCAGTCAGAACTGCTCACGTGATGGATGCCAGTCACCTCGATGCCAAGTGGCTTGAACCACTCAAGTCCCAGCAAATGGGCGATCCTTGTCCACGATGGTCAGGGGCAAACGTTTGGTGTGGCCTTTAAACTGCACGTTGAAATCTCTCGCTCCAACTACTGGAATCTTGTTCCCTGGTAGTCTTTGAGAGTCAGTGCTTGCTTCTGGAAATGCTTTTTCTGAATTTTGGGAAAAAGTCTGTGGATAGTGTCCCATGACACCATAGATAAATAAGAGCCTGAGTCCACTTCCATTTGGCAAGGTCTTCCTTCAATAACACCTTCACATGTACTTTTCTGCTTTTAAGGGTGAAGAAAGTCCAATAGTGATTGTTTGTGCGTTTCATTCTTGCCATTTGCTTCTAAATTTGCCCCATTTTTTCAAGGAAATTGTTGGGCTAAAGTCTCTATCAGGGAATTTCTTCCTAGCTGGTGGAGTTCTGGATGATTTGCAGACTCTGGCTATGTGACCCCGTTTCTACAACGTAGGCAAATGGAGTCAAAGAACTTGCATCAGCAAGGGGGTGCCCCCCCACAGCCTCTGCAATAGAACCTTGCCTGTTCTTCCCAGAGTCTTTTTCTTTTCTTCTCCATTCTGAGTTTAAAAATCCCTCCTCTGCCTCACTGCCATCAGAATCAGAGTCTATTTTGTTGCAAAATGAGTAGATGTGGATTTATCCCCATCAGAATGGCTTGAGGCCTGGCTTGAGGCCTTGTTAATCTTTTCTTTTTTCATGGCCTGCTGAGGACTTGGTGGCTTCCGCTGAAACAGCTTCTTCAATGGCCCCTTTAAACGTGATCTTAGGTTTCATTAATAGTTTGCTTTGTAAAACCTTATCTTTAAGGCCTAAAACAAACCGATCACGCATGGCCTCTTCTGTTGGTAAAGTCACAAGCACCCCAATGTCCTTAAACTTGCTAACGAAGTCATTAACATTCTCGCTATCCCTTGATCCCGACGGTAAAATTCTGTCTCTTAATGAGGCACGATACTTGGGGGCGAATGGGCTCTAAAAGTTCTAAATCGCCATTCCATTACCTTCAGCTCTGCTGCTCCCGCCAACGCCTTCGCTTATTTTGAAGACTGCCGACGCAGCAGCGTGAGAAAGACCGCCTCTTCCGCCTCTCGGGATGCCGGCGTAGATCGCTCTCCAGGAACATGTGGAAACGATCCGCGCATACGATTCTCCAGTCTCCGTCGCCGGATCGAACGGTGCTGGGGGTGTTCAGCGCAGCCATCTCGCTCAGTTGCTTGTTCGTCGCGTCGCCTTCTTCAGGGAATCCCACCTTCGTCGCCAGTGTTAAGTTTGCATGAAGAGTCAGACGCGAGGAGTTCCAGCAAAGACTTTATTAGTGACTACAGCTCGAATGGACCCATCCTGGCTTGGCTACTGGCTGCTTTTATAGCCTGCAGCCGCTGCCAGCCAATGGGAGTGCAGGATTCCCCACTATTTAAACCAATACCATTTGACATTTTACAAGAACAGTTCAAATAAACCAATAACATTCAAACCTACATACATAACACAATCCATGCTTTGAATTACAGAAGATACCCATAATAGGATTGTTTAGCAAAGACAAAATTGTGGTCTGATTTAGGGGCTTGAAGTTGTGTCCCAGAAGTCAAAATCCAAAGGGTGCATTTGGGTTCAATACCAGAAATTGTGGGATTTGTTACTAGGCTCATCGCAATGCAGCTGGCTTTAGGGTTCTGATATTAGGATCTGGTTTTGCAGAGGTGAATCTGTCCGGGACCTGCTGGGTCTTGTATACTTTCTCTGATGAAGAGTGATAGCTAATGAAGATAGTTATGGAAGTGAAGGACAGAACTAACATGATGCTAGTCTTCCTTCCAGAGGTGGCATTCAGCAGGTTCTGACCAGTTCTGGAGAACCAGTAGAGGAAATTTTGAGTAGTTCAGAGAACCAGCAAATACCACCTCTGACTGGCCCTGCCCCCATCTAATTTCTGCCTCCCAAGTCCCAGCTGATCGACTGGGTCTTCTTTGGTTGCCCTGTGCAGGAGAATGGAGCTGGAAAGCAGGTTAGTGGGGTAGGGAGGGAATGGGGATTTTGGATATCCTTCCCCCGGGAATGGGGAGGGAATGGGGATTTTGCAGTATCCTTCCCCTGTCATGCCCACCAAGCCATGCCCACCAAGACACGCCCGCATAACTGGTAGTAAAAAAAATTTGAATCCCACCACTGCTTCCTTCTCTCTTACTTGATCCTAATTAGAAAAGGGAATTACTGCCTGAAATAAGCGAAGACTTTTTTGGATATTTTCTTAAGACCAAGATCATCAGACAACTTGGTGATAATGATTTTTCCTGTTGCACACAGATTCTCATATTGATGAATCTGATCACCTAAGATCCTTAATAACTTCCTTACTTATTTCCTTCCTTACTTCCCTCCCTCCCTCTCTTTCTCCCCCTTCCTCTCTTCCTTGTCCTGTTGCTTCTCTTGGACATCTTGATAACTTCTCAAGGCAAGCATCGGAGACCGTGCATTCGGCAGAGAACCCAAGTACATATAGTCCACTGCATGGAAGCAAGGATGTGGGCCCGCAAAAGGGCTTGCTCTGAAGCCTGCTCAGAAGGAGCTGTTTGGTGAAAGTGGGAAGCGTCCTCAACAGCAGCAATAGGAGAAAGATGGAAGTAATGGTGAAGGACAGGAAAGGAAAATGGGGATTGTGGTATGTCTTGATCTTTAACTGGATGATTTCTTGGCTGATGAAGAATAGAATCCTCTCTCTCAAGTGTCCTTGAATCTTATAATGTGATTTTTGAACCCAATTCTACTCAAATTGTGTACATTAGAGAAAACTATGTAGATCCTGGCATCTTATAAAAGGCAAAATGTTTATGCAAAGGAGACACATTAGGAAAAATACATTCAAACATATAAAAATCTTGAAAAGGATCTAGATCCGTGTTTTTCACACTCGCCTAATATGTCAGATCTTGAATAATGTCAGGTGAGACTCCATTCAAAATCCAAGAAAGACACCCTTAGATTCCATTGTTGTAGAGAAAAGGACTTTTAGTAGAAATCAAGTGGTAGCATCAAAAGGATTCAAGATCTGAGATATTAGGCACAAAAATCACATATACAAAGTTATGGCAACGTTCCCACCCACAATAGTTCGAACAGTCCAATCTGAGATGTGTACAATGTCATGTGGGGCATCTTCAGGTGGTGATGCAGACATCTGGCCATTGACCTTGGCCTGGTTAGATAAAGATGTTGCGGCTGCACAGTAAGCAAGTAAGCATAAACAATAAACTTTTCCCCAAGTGTTACAGTTCACTCTCTAAAGCCTCCAACACATTTCCCAAACACACACAGACCAATTTATCCTCCCTCCCCCGTTACTAGGGCAGTCAGAAAGACAAGCAGAAGAAAGATTCTTGAAGGCTGACAGCAACTTTAAGAAGGGTGGATTTCAACTCCCAGAATTCTTCACCAAGCATGGCTGGCTGGGAAATTCTGGGAGTTGAAGCTCACCCAACTTAAGGTTGCCAAGTTTGAAAAACACTGCTGTAGATGAACAAGCCCACAGCACTTAATGAGTGTGTTGATGACATCCTTGTAATTTAAATGATGAGACTAATAGAAATTGTGGTTGGCCAAATAAGCATTTTGGTTTAAGAAATGGCCTCTTTTTCGCATATCAAAGTCTCTTTTCGTGGGGAGCAAAAAATCTTGTTGGTCCACTGGATTTTAAAACTAGAGCTGAAATTCACCACCAAATCTATGGGTAGAGAAATTTGACAAATTACAGATTATCCTTGACTTACAACCATTCGTTTAGTGACCGTTTGAACACTAGCACTGAAAAAAGTGACTTATGATCGTTTTTCACACTTATGACATTGAAGTATCCCCATGGTCCCATGATCAAAATTCAGATGTTTGACAACTGGCTCCTATTTCTGATGGTTGGAGTGTCCTGGGATCACCTTTTATGACCTTCTGACAAGCAAAGTCAGTGGGGAAGCCAGATTCCCTTAACAACCGTGTTAGTAAGTTAACAACTGCAGTGATCCACTTAATGATTGCAAAAAAAGTGCCATGAAATGGGGCAAAATTCACTTAACTGTTTCACTTAACAACAGAAATGTGGGGCTCTACTGTGATCATAAACTGAGGGCTACCTCTATAGCAGGGGTGTCAAACTGAAGGCCCGGGGGCTGGATCCGGCCTGTGGGGTGGTTAGATCTGGCCCATGGGGCCACACTGGAAACAGTGAAAGACTGGTCTGCAGTGCCTCTGCCAGCAAAAATGGAGCTTGGGAGGGCTTGGTGTCAGTGGTGGGATTCAAATTTTTTTTACTACCAGTTCTATAGGCGTGGCTTGGTGGGCATGATGTGGCTTGGTGGGCGTGACTTGGTGGGCGTGGCAGGGAAAGGATATTGTAAAATATCCTTCTCTCCCCACCCCACTAACCTGCTTTCCAGCTCCGTTCTCCTGTGCAGGGCAACCAAAGAAGACCCAGCCGATCAGCTGGGACTCAATGGGAGGCAGAGAATTGATGGGGTGGGGCCAGTCAGAGGTGGGATTTGCCAGTTCTCTGAATGATTCAAAATTTCCGCTACCGGTTCTCCAGAACTGGTCAGAACCTGCTGAATACTATCTCTGCTTTGTGTGGCCCTCCTGACCTCAGTTTTCACTGGCAGAGGATTGCAGGAGGCAGTCACAGCTGAAACGGAGCTCGGGAGCCCATTTTCGCTGGCAGAGTGCTCTGGCCATCACAGGCACCCCCAACATGAATAACGTCGAGCTGGCCACACCCACCCTGACCACGCCCACCCCAGCCCTCCAAGGTCAAACACAACCCTGATGCGGCCCTCAATGAAACTGAGTTTGATACCCCTACTCTACATATTTTTCATAATTTCAAGGGAATAAGAAAATCTCCAACCATTTCTTGCAGTCAGGACTCTTCCCCCAGCTGGGTCACTAACAATGCTCCTGAAAAAGATCCAGGCCAGGAGTTCCTTCTTCATCTTCTCCCTGGAGATGTCCTTGAAGCACAACAGCCGAGAAGCCAGGGGACTGGGCCAACGGAGGCAGGCCATGCAGGCCACTGGCTTGGCCACCTCAACACAAAATGGCTGTGTTTACACAACACCACCAACCCAGACCGCCACTAAGCCAGGACGAGCATTCACTCCCTGATGGGCAGATGATGAGGGATTTCCTGCCCAAACAGAACAATCATCTTTACAGGAAGCCCAACCACCACAAACATGGCTTGGAAGCTGTTGCTTCCTTTTGTATTTTGTGGGTTTCTTTTGTGCAGTCTGGGGAAGGAAGGGAAAAAAAAGACACAATTAAAAGAAAAGTCTGCAGTAACCCAACCAGAATCACATCACTTCTGCAAAGTCAGGAGAAGCTTCCCTATCCTCATATTGACTCCACCCTCTGCCTGTTTTGTGCCTTGAAAAGTAAGATGTACTCAGAGAAGGAGCTGCTACAAAGCTCCTGTTCCAAGGTCTGAAATGAACAAAAACAGGGCTAACCTTCTGTTTATTCTCTCTCTTGTGTTTTGTTGGTGCAGTTGACTTTGGAGAGATTAGATTAACAGAGTTGGAAGGGATCTTGTAGGTCATCTAGTCCAACCCCCTTGCCCAAGCAGGATACCCTACACCATTTCTGACAGATGGGAGTCCAATCTCTTCTTGAAAGCCTCCAGTGATGAAGCTCCCACTTCCAAAAGCACTTCCGAAAGCAACTTCTGTTCCATTGGTTGATTGTTCTCACTGTCAGAAAGCTTCTCCTTATTTCTAGGTTGAATCTCTCCTTGCTCAATTTCCATCTATTATTCCTTGTCTGGCCTTCGTATGCCTTGGAAAACAGCAAGGCTAGCCAAAATGTTTAGAAATTTATCACCAAACTGTTGGAAATGTAATCAAGAACCAGGCACGTATTATCATATGTGGTGGTAAAAAACAAAAAACAAAGGAGTTTTGGCGAAAGATTCAGACGTGGTTGGAAGAGATGATTGGACAAAAAGATAGAATACAAACCAGAACTATTCCTACTAGGAACTACAAAAGAGAGATATAGTAAAGAGATGACATATTTAATGTTACATATTATTAGGGCAGCAAGAATGGTTTTTGCTCAACAATGGAAAAATAGAGAAATCCCCGTAGAAGGTGAAGTGATAAAGAAAATGCTGATATGTGCAGAAATGGATAGACTGACTTTGGAATTGAAAAATAAAGGTGAGACGGAATAACATGAGATATGGAATAAATTCTATCAATGGAGGGAATGAAAAGGAGGGTCCTGGAATAAAAATTAACCAGGATTTGTAGAATGGAAAATTGAGGTTATATATGTAATTACAACTGAATATGATGGACAATATGATGGATATAAAACTGATAACACAGAAGATATTATAAATGTATATACTGGATAAGCTAACTATATAAATGTATATAAGGTATGTATCATATACTTTAGTATGTATGGCACTGGTAGGATTCAAAGATTTTTACCACCAGTTCAGTGGGCATGATTTGGTGGGCGCGCTTTGCATGTGTGCACACACTTTGTGTGCGTGAAACGCGCACTTTGCACAGGTGGAGAGGCATTCCAACTCATCTCCTGCAAGCCTGCCCTCTCCCGGTCGCTTCAGCAGCTGCCGCGCAGCGCCAAAAGCAGAGGATAAAGTGAGTATGGGAGCCCAGGTGAGCGGGCAGGTCCAACAGCAGAGTGATGGAAAAAAGCGGTTCGGTCTCCGCTGCTCATCGGCACTACTGGCTTGGCAGAACTGGGCCGAACCGGTAGAATACCACCACTGATGTATGGCAAAGATGATGCCAGAAGGGTCACACTGTGTCCCATATTTTAATGTGTAATTAATAAACTTTTTTAAAAAAAGAAAATAGCTTGACCCCCTTCCTCTCTGTGGTAGCCCCTCAAATATTGGAAGACTGCTATCCTGTCTTCCCTGGTCCTCCTCTTCACTAGACTGGCCAAGCCCAGTTCCTGCAACCGTTCTTCATATGTTTTAGCCTCCAGTCCCCTAATCATCCTGGTTGCTCTTCTCTGCACTTTTTCTAGAGACTTGAACAAGTCACCTGAACTCACAGCAAGATTCTATACAAGTAGTCCTTGACTCACAACTATTTTTTTTAATTCATATTTATATCCTGCCCTTCTTCGGAGACTCAGGGCGGCTTACAATTTTTTGGGGATACAACCCAATGCGCTCAGCAATAGCCTTCCTTCCATTGTATATGCCTGCTTATTACTAAGCGGCATTTTTACAAAGTCAGCTTATTGCCCCCAACAATCTTGGGTCCTCAATTTACCTACCCCGAGAGGATGGAGGGCTGAGTTAACCTTGAGCCTGGTGGGATTTGAGCCTACACTAATTGCAGGCAGCTGGAACTAAGTGCTAGGCTATTAACAGCCTGCACCACCAAGGCCCTGGTGGTGCAGGCTAAACTATTCATTTAGTGACCGTTCAAAATCACAACGGCACTGAAAAAAGTGATATTGCAGTAGCCCCATGGTCATGTGATTGAAATTCGGACAGTAGGCAACTGGTTTGTATTTATGACCCCCAACTTACAACCATTCGTTTAGTGATGGAAGTTACAACAGCATTGCAGGGGGGGAAATCATTTACGACCATTTTTCACCCTCATGACCATTGCAGCATGCCCATGGTCACGTGATCAGAACATGGACACAGGTATTTATGACGGTTGGCATGTCCCGAGGTCATGCAATTCCCCTTATTGCTACCTTCTGACAAGCCAGCTGTCAGGATTCTGGCAGTTACCTCAATTAAATCATGAGTCTCGAGCCAAACTTCCAAAACTTAAAAAGGATTTATTGGGAATTAACATGTCCGGCACTGCCTGTGTGTAGCCGACTCTGAGACACATAATTCATTGTCACCTTGACCCTGGTTTTCCTCCACCCCCTGGGTGTATCATAATTCCTATTCTCCAATGGGACACATCCATAGCTAAGAGTCATCAATCATGTTCTTCATTTAGAATTTTGCACAGCAGAAACTTCGGTCACCTAGTTACTATCTTTGAAAACTATTTATGGAATGCACTTTCGATTTCCAAGCTGCCACACTGCTCTTTCAAACCCCTTTCCCCACTCGCTTTCTGTTGGCAACTCTAAAAAGACCATAGAAATATTTTATGAGTTGACACCAGATTCACTTAACAATGTTTGACTAACTCAGAGGTCTCCAAACTTGGCAACTTTAAGACTTGTGGACTTCATCTTCCAGGATTCCTCCTCCCTTCCTGATAGCTCAGGAATTCTGGGAGTTGAAGTCCACAAGTCTTAAAGTTGCCAAGTTGGAGGAGCCCTGGACTAACTGAACACCTGCAGTGATTCATTTAACAACTGCAGCAAGAAAGGTCGTAAAAGGGAGCAAAACTCATTAACAACCATCTCGCTTCGCAATGGAGATTTCAGCCTCGATTGGGGTTGTCCGTCAAGGCGTTCTTGCATCCCACAGCTGACCCATAAATAATCTACCCTTAACTCCATTCACAAGCCAGTTAACTATATCATGACAACTAGAATGCTCCAAATTCTTTTCTCTTTTGGAAAACCTGGTCTCATGTAAATTGTCCTTTATCAGATTGACTAAGAAGGGGTTGTGTAGAAAGGCAGGAGAACTGCCTGGCACTCTTTGAAGGCCTAAGCAAACCTTCAGCTCCTGCTGTCCCAGTTTCCCTTTCTGATAACAGCAAAGTCCTTGGGATAAGAACCCTGATGCAAAAGTACTGACTTTGAGCAGAATTGTCCTTGCCCGAATTTTTGGGCAGGAGTTCATTCCAGGCCAGGTGAGACGAGACCGTTTGCTCAGATAGTGGACAGAGACAGCAACTGAATGCAACAGGCATGAGAGTTCCTTATGCTAATGTAAATTTGAAGGCAGTGGGCAACGCTTGCCTATGCCATTTCCTTGCAACACCTGAATTTTTGTTTTTGGCTTTGGTCGTAGTTTTGAACCAGGAGCAATTAGCAAATTAGAAAAGCCAGCTCTACCCATGATCTATTATCTAAGCCCTCTTCTTCCCCCTCCTAAGTCAGTACAGTTAATCCTCAACTTACAACAGTGACCATTCAAAGTTACAACAGCCATGAAAAAAGAGACTTATGACCAGGGATGGGATTCAAAAATCCCAGCAACCGGTTCTCTGCCCAGTTGCTGAATGGGCGTGGCCATGGTGGGCGTGGCCTACCAGAACTTCCGGGAGGGCCATTTTTTACCTTCCACAGAGTCCGGAGGCTTCCCTCAGGCCTCTGGGAGGGCAAAAACAGCCCTGCCTGGGCTCCAGAAGCCAGAAACAGGCACCTTTCTGGACTTCTGGAACTTCTGGGAGGCCTGGTTTTTGCCCTCCCAGAGTTTCTGCGCAGACTCTGCATTTACCTGCATCCAAAATGGGCCATGTGGAGACTCCTGGGAGGGGTGGGGTAGGGTGGGCCCACCTGGTCGATTCAACTACCGATTTGTCGAACCAAATGTAAATTTAACATCTGGTTTGCTTGAACTGGGCTGAACTGGCTGAATCCCATCCCTGCTTATGACCATTGTTCACACTTATGACCATTCCCCATGGTCATGTGATCAACATTCAGGATGCTTGGCAACTGACTCATATTAATGACAGCTGCAGTGTCCCGGGGTGATGGGATCCTCTTTTGTGACCTTCTGACAAGCAAACTCAATGGGGAAGCCAGATTCACTTAACAACCAGGTTACTAATTTAAAAACTGCAGGGATTCATTTAGGAAATGTGGTGAGAAACGTTGCAACAAAAACAGTGGCTAGAAAGGTTGTAAAATGGGGCAAAACTCACTTGACAGCTGTCTCTCTTAGCAACCTAAATTTGCGGCTCCATTGTGGTCGTACATTGAGGACTACCAATAACGAATACTGTAGGGTAGAAAGATGGAATGAAAGAAATTCATGTTGGAATGAACTTGGAAGAGCCGCAAGTTGTTAGAAGAATCAAATCCAGATGACAAATACTTGCCTCTGCAGTCACCTGAAGTTGGGAGCGACTTCATGGCACCCATTTAACCAACTAAAGCACATAAAAGTGGTTTTATTACCCATCCTTTCACTCTACTTTGTTTGCTGGTCTTCATACCAGTCCAACTTGTGCATCCTTCTCGCCCTGGGAAACAGGCAAAAGAGGACATTCAATTAAAACATCCTAGCCCAAGAAATAATTTTGTCACTCCACCTCTCTGGGAACAGAAGTTCTTCTCCTATTAAAAAGGAATTCACCATACTTCTTATCCTTGCTTTGGTCAATTATTATAATTAAGGAGCATGGCATTAATATTATGTTCACCACTTTCAAGGCTCAATACCTTTCCATCAACTACTCCTGTTTGGCTGCTTCAGGAAGCAGCATAAATTTGGGTACTGAAATTACACAGGTGTGATAGGTATTCCTGAGAAGTGAAGTTAGCAAAGATGACTGTGGCCTGGAGCAGCTTGTTAGAGCTAAGGAGTTGCTGTTGACTTACAGAATCATTTTCCCAGAGTCCTACATCTGGCTAATCTAACAAGGTGTCCTCCTGACATGTCGGCCTCAAGGGTTATGGCCCTGCTGGACTCATCAGAAGACAAGTCTCTTTATCAGAAGATGAATCCAGCAGGATCATAATTTTAGAGCCCTTTAAATTCCCCAGGAGCAGTGGTTGTTATCTCCCAAGTTTGTTGAATAAATCACAATTGACCAGGTTCACACAACATTTAACAGTTGACAAATCATTCTTTGTCAACCATAGCTTTTCAGCCAACATACCAAGGCATAAGCAAATGTTATTATTGTCAGTGTAATGTGTAGCTTTGAGGTCACTGGGTCAGGAAGAAGATTGTTGAAGACAACAGCACTGAAAAAACTGACTTATGACCATTTTTCACAGAATCATTGAGGCATCCCCATGGTCACAAGATCCAAATTCAAGCAACTGACTCCTATTTACAACGGTTGCAGTATCCCAGGGTCAGGGGATAACTTTTTGTGACCTTCGGACAAGAAGTCAATGCGGAAGCCATTAACAGGTTATTAACTTAACCATCCCAATGAATGAATCCCAATGACCCATTTAACAATGGTGGCAAGAAAGGTCGTAAAATGGGGCAAAACTCACTTAATAATGTGTTGCTTAGCAACAGAAATTTTGGGCTCAATTGTGATGATAAGTTGATGATTACCCATAGTATCAAAAACCTGAAATCCTGATTCCATTTCCCCTTCTCTCCTCTTATATCACAGAGAGTCAAGGTGGAGTCGCTTTAAGTTTTTTTCTAATGCCTTCTTTCTCACTTGGATTTCATAGATGTTTGTTAACCACTACATTCCTTCTCAAGGTAATCTCTGTAAATTCTCTAGGTAGTGTGTGAATGTAGATGCATACTCAGTGATTTCTACTTTAGGTCTGCATGCACACGTTTAACCAGTTTGTTACATACTTAGAACTGCACCCATACATCTTACTAAGCTTGGTTAATTATAACCTTCATTTTTTTTTGTCTGTGTATGTCTTACCTTCATATGTTGTGAATCTATTGGTCAGTTTTTGGTTCAGTGTAGCGAGCCAATTTATTAACAAGGTTAAATGTATAGCTTCAACACAGCTCCATGACTGGGTTTATGTTTAATGCTAGTTAATGGTGTCCCTTGTTTAGTTCTGGGTTAAGGTGTTTGTGAGGTTACCCGTTGCAGTTAGTAAAAACTGGTTAAGTAAGTCATGGCTTACTGTATATCTGTGAACCAGGTCTGGTCATGTCTGGTCAAGTTTAAATACATTTAAATGATGGGTGCACCCAGCCTATAGTTAAATACACACACATATACACAATTATTTCTCAAGATTCTTCTGTAATCAAGAAAGAGAATGTAGACAGAGACAGTTGAAGTAGGAACAGGTGTTTCTCTTAATGATTAAAACATTGTGCTTTATGTTGTATGGATTTATTAGCCAATATTTTTATTTGGTATCTGCATACAGTATATCTATGTAACACAAGACCAATTTTGTATCACATTTTGTAAATATACTTTGAACCTTGTTTAATATTAGCTACCTCCTATATCTTCAGCATTTAACTCTCTTAATTTGAACTTTGGTAAACAAATTATGGCTGTTATCTTCTCTTACTGTGGGTTAAATGATGAATTTGCCCAATGCCCAGAACTACCAATTAGCCAGCCATATTTTAATCCATTTGGTTATGCAAACTCAGTTGGAGTGGCTAGTTTATTTTGGGGGTATGATGCATGAAGCCTGAATACCAGGTTCCCTGAATGAACTGTGGTTGAAATGAACAGAGGCATCTAATGGGAACTCAGCCAAAGAGAAAGATCACAAAAAGTGATGGCATCATAAACAGTAAATTGAAAAAGCTGGATATCTGTAGCTTTGATCAGGATAACTCCTCTGTGGTCAGCTACTAGTTGGGTGAGGCTTTCTGGATGCCATTCACAAGCCATGTTCTGCTAGCATCAGGGATTCTGGCTTAGCCATCAACTCATTCAGGAGCTGTTGATCAAACAAGACCCAGTTCTGGTCAGATTCCAGAGCTTCTATCTCTGCCCCACTTGAGAACAAACAAGGGTTCTTTTTTTTTTAATGCAACAATGAAGGGAAGGAAACTGAAGACGACACAAATAAAGTGAAGCAGGTCAGTGAAGCTTTCTCTAAGAAAAAAAAAGTTTTTAATGGATATTTGGTCTACTTTTTTCTTCTTTCATTCAATCACGTCCTGTTCTCAAAGACTGCCTGGGAAAGTCCCTGTAATTTTCTTGGCAAGGTTTTTCAGAAGTGGTTTACCATTGCCTCTTTTCTTGGGCTGAGAGAATGCAACTGGCCCAAAGTCAGCCAGCTGGCTTTGTAGCTGAGGCAGGACTAGAACTGATGTCTTAACCACCACACCAAGCTGACTCCCGTATTTGGTATAATGTATACCATTAGTTGGTTAAATGCTCTCATTCACTTTCTTTGTGAGCTCCTCACGTAGAGTAGCAGAGAACCGGCATGGTTTCTGCCAGCTCATTTGCCAACAAAGCAGGTGTTACAAAAGGCCTGAAGCTGCCCATCGTTTCACCACAAGGACCATCAACTCAGCCAGCCCTGAATGTTGAAACATACAACCAGAAAGCAGAAGACAATGACAACTGCTCAACTGGGAGAGCCCCCTCAGCAAAGCAGACATTGATGGTCCCTTTCCATAAGTAGGAAGGCCATTCCAAAAGGCAACAGGAGGCAAAGGCCATGCATAAGGGCACAATTGTGCCTACTGTCCCTGTCCTGTTGTCCCCATTTATTCGCACCTATTTCCTCTATTCATACTCATGTTTATTCTTATACCTATTATCTTGTAAGCGATTGACAAATCAAATAAATAATTTAAAAAACATGCTAAGATGACGCCTGGAATAAAGCAACAAAAGGAAATCTTACATTAAAAACTCCCTGTATGTAGACAGATAACAGATAACCAGAGTTGGAAGGGACCTTATAGGTCATCTAGTCCAACCCCCTGCCCGAGCAGGAGACCCTACATCATCTTTGACAAATGGCAATCCAGTCTCTTCTTGAAAGCCTCCAGTGATGAAGCTCCCACAACCTCCGAGGGCAAGCTGTTCCATTGGTTGATTGTTCTCACTGTCAGAAAGCTTCTCCTTATTTCCAGGTTAAATCTCTCCTTGTTCAGTTTCCATCCATTATTCCTTGTCTGGCCTTGAGGACATTATTTACCTATGTTTCATCCTTATCTGCAAACTTTCCATATATACCTGTAGTTGCCAGGTTTGGAAAAAGCAGTTGCCAAGTTCTGATGCGACACTCATCTACCTTGAGTGGTTTGAATTCCCCCTTTCTTAACATGTAAATTGGCTGTAACACAATGCCATCTGCTGTCTTCATACCTCACTGAGTCGCTGGATGGTAATTTGGAAAAGGCTGAGTGACTCCCTGAATTGGTGAGTCAATTGCTGACAGCAGCAAAATCAAGCCCCAACATAAGTTTGGGGATCAGGCAGATTTCAAGTCTGTCTCGACAGCTTTCCAAATCGGTGGCACATGGGACAAATGAGCAGAAGCCATGCGCTTTCTCCTTGGCTTGAAGTGAACTCCTTTCCCAACAAAAACAGAGGCTGGTGATTCATGTGTTACCATTGGTCGTTCCAGGTGGGATGGTGGCGATGGTGATGGATGGATTTATTTATTATTACATTTATTATAGCTGCTCCCTCCACGTAGACTCTGGGCGGCTTACAAAATCCAAAACACAGAATTAAAATTATTACAACAGGTGGCTGGGCAAGAAATCAGAGTGGACTGACGTCCAGAACGATGGACATTGAGATACCCGGAGAATGTCTGCAAAATGGGAATGAGCCTGGGTACCTGCAGAAAGGGGCTAGAGCCGTGATGGCGAATCTATGGCATGCGTGCCACAGGTGGCATGCAGAGCCATTTGTGCCGGCATGCGAGTTGCAGGCAGACTTACCTCACTGGGCATGTGTGCGCCTCACAGCTTATTTTTGGCCAGTTTGAGGGCTTTTTCGGCCTCCTAGAGGCTTGAGGAAGGCTTCTGCAGGCTTCTGCAGGCCAAAAACTAGCCCTGTTTCATTACTTCCTGTTTTTCTGAAAATACCAGAAGTGATGAAACGGGGCTAGTTTTCAGCCTGCAAAGCCTGCAGAAGCCTTCCTCAAGCCTCTGGGAGGCCGAAAAAGGCCTCAAACCAGCCAAAAATAAGCTGTGAGGTGCAGTGCAGGTAAGGGGGCAGTGTGGGTGGGGATTACGTGTGCATACATAGAGGGCGAGAGGGGGCGGATTGCCTTCTGGATGCTGGCACGTGAGTGCGAGCGTGCAAGCACATGCACAATTTTGGGCCAGGAGCCCAAAAAGGTTAGCCACCACTGGGCTAGAGGAACTGAATTTGCTGAAGTAATTAATATATAAGGGGGAAAATAAGTGGGTAAATAAAAAGCCCAAGAAAAGCTTAATGTGTGAATGAACCTTTGGCGGAAAAAAAACAGTAAAAAAGTGAAGATGAAGAAGACACGTGTTGGATGATAGTCTTGGGTCTTGCTTGCTGAAAAGTAACAGGAGATGTGATTCTGGGCAAGTCACTCTCTGTCAACCCAACCTAACCCTAATACGGTTATTGTTGTTGTGGGGAAAATAAGAAGAGGAAGGTGTGTTGGTTATGTTTGCTACCCTGAGTTATTTGTAAAAATACTAAAGGTGGGATACACATGCATAAACAAATAAATAAATGAGCGATATAGGAGCAGAGGATTAGGCTGGGAAAGGCTGTATCAGGCCAAGTAGTGTGATGACCCGTAGTCTCTCAAAATAACCCAAAACCCAAAACGTGAATTAAAGTCCGGCAATGCCTTCAACTTAACTGTTTTATTCGTCACAGTTTAAAGTCCCAAAAGTAAATAACGAGGCAAAAGGAAAACAAAAACAAACCGTCTTGGCGAGAGTTCTGAAGCAAACCAAGATAAGTAATCATACATTCCAAGCAGATAACCGGGGAAAGTCCTTGGGAAGAATGCCAACAAATAGAAACCTCCTTCAAAGGAAACACTAACTTTGACTCCAGCAATTCTGCATTTGCAGTTACAAACTTACATACATAGCTCCCAGCTGTAAGCCCTGAGGAGGATCATGGTCCTCTCCTCCCAAGTAGACCATGCTTTTCACTGATCCTCTCCTCCCTGCATGCCCTGGGATGGATAGGGGATGGGCCTGGATCCTTTTCTGATTGCTCAGCTGGCCTCTGCCCTTCCCCAGCCTCCTCCACCACCTCTGGAGCCACACTCTCACTCCCTGTTGGCTGTTCCTCCTCTTCCTTGGAGTCAGTCTCCACCAGGGCATGACAAGTAGTCACATTATTCTACTTTGACCCAAAGACTGGTTGAAATGAATCTTTGTCACCTATTTTATAACAAGCGGCTCAAACTGTTCTGTGCATTTATTGTTTCAAGGTGAACATGAGCATGGCCTATTGCCGACTGTATCTTATTTTCTAAGCCACAAGAAGAAATTTTGCATTATGACAGTGTTTTGGGATGGTCTGTCTGGTCAGTTTGGCTTTCTCACATTCTAAGAGTTTCTGCCAGGTTTAGGAAGTCATGGACAAATTCTGGTAAGCTCTTCTGTAAAAATGAAGCAAATTCTCCTTGTAATGCTGACAGGTTCATCATTTCACCTTTGCTTGTTGTGGCCCTGTTGTAAAGCAGTACCTTAGAGATTTCATCTCCCAGAATTCCCCAGCCAGCAAAGCAATGGATAGATAGCAAAGCCGGCTTGGGAATTCTGGGACTTGAAGTTCGCCAGGCTTAAAGTTGCCAAGGTTGGAGACCCCTGGACTAAGATGTAGAATTGTAGGATCCAAGCGTTCACAACTCTTCTCTTTCCAACCCACAAATATATCACTTTGGCTTTCTCCTGGCTCAAAAATAATTTTAATCCCCTCTTCCTGTTTATGAGGAAGTTTGTGAACTTTGCAAAGTTGTTTTTAAAAAAACGAACAAAAGTCACCCTCTTCCCTTTGTACATCACAGACAAAAGGTGGATTATCTTCAGTGAGTTAAAGGATCAGACAAATGTAAATGGAGGTTAAAGGCTATCAGTTTGACCTCATTAGACTTTGCAGATTTATCCACAGGATCATAGAGATATATATCACTTCAGACCAGTAAACTGAAGAACACGAGTGCTACAGTATTGCAGTGATCACAATGACCAGACTGGTAAACTAGATAAATACAAATACAAAGATTCAACACAACTCTTCCAATAGAAATTTGCAGGAATAATTAAAAGGAGAAGATTGCCACCTAGTGTTCATAGAAATTATAATTTATTTGGTGGTATGGTAGAAGAGCAGCATTAAAATCTGACCATGAGGTATTCAGATTTATCAGTAGAAATATATTAGGTATTAAACTTTCGGTTTTATATTTTTGGATTGTACTTGAGTTATTTTAACTTATGTAGTTCTGGTCTTAGACTATGTTAAAGAAAGATGGTGATGATAGATGTTTGACAATGGATAGATTCACATATCATGTTGTTAAGATTTTTAACCTATTTATTGAAACCCAGGTTTGTAGATGTATCTCAGAGACATCATTTTAGAGACCTTTGACATATTAAAGTTGTTTTATGATTGCATAAGGTACGTGAAGCTCAGGGAATAAGGAACTGATTTATCTAAGGAACCCCAAGATATTTTGTTGGGAGTCAGCACAGAGCTGTACATCAGACAAGACAAAGCAAACCGTAGATTTTTAACTGTGGAATTTTAATATTCCATGCCACCTGGAATCAACGTGTATGAGTTGGGCAGCTATATAAATCTGTGAAAGAAAGGGAAAGAGAAGGCCAGCAACTACAGGAAAGGTCTGTTAAGAGTAGCAATAGGTGGATGATCTATAGGACCAATTTAGGGGCTGATCATTATGGCGGAAATCTAAGTGGTTGCTAAAAGCTGACATCAACTTTATGGCACACAGTCAATTGTGTGTGTGTGTGTTCAGTTTACAGATTGCATTAACCTGCACTTCGTTGGTTTGATAGCATTGATGATGTTACCTTAGTTTGGCAATGAAATGTCTGCAAGAAAACAAGCAAGCTCAGAGCTCTCCAAGGGCCTCACAGTTTTTATCTGCTTCTTAGCTTAATGCAGGGGTCCCCAACCTTGGCAACTTTAGATTTGTGGACTTCAACTCCCAGGATTCTGGGAATTGAAGTCCACAAGTCTTAAAGTTGCCAAGGTTGGAGACCTCTGGCTTAATGGACCACAGACCAAGACCATCTGCTTACAATGCTCTGAGACTCACCATTAGAAGCTATTCAAAAACATGGAAAATACTGTCAAGTTTGAAGACCCCTGGTGTACATTGGAGACTGAAACATTGGGAGGCGAGAACCCAAACTGAATACTTGGCCCCACAGCTGTTCCCTTGCCAATCCAAATAATCTTCAGTCCGAAAACAATCCCTATCCCCAGTTTTGTACATGATTCCCAAGTGCTTTGACAGAACCCAGAACAAGAACTTTGGGGAAAAGGGGGGGAGGGGAGAGAGAGAGAGAGAGAGAGAGAGAGACTCATCCCAGTCCATTAAAAATTAAAACATTCATTTATTAGAATATTTATGTAAAAAGACTCTCTTTACACAATATTTTATACAATAGATTCATTGCTTTAAACGGCTCCTAGCTGAGACCGTATTTGTACATGAAAGCACATAGAGGCTACTGAAGGCCACTGGTTCCCGCTTGGCCTGAAGCAGAGAACAAGAGGCAAAAGCCCAGCTTAAGTTGAGAATACAGAACTGTGAAAAGCAAGCGGGCTGGGCTCTCTTTCTGCCACCACCCACCCACCCATACCTGTGCTGTGCTGTGCAAAGGTCTTCCAGCCCAGAGGAAGGGGGTGAGTGCACTAAAGGGGGGGGGGGGTGGAGAGAGAGAGAGAGAGAGATGGGAGCTCATCGCTGTTTGGATGAAGGGATGCACGGGGTGTGCAAGGAGTCCTCCCAGAGGGGCCCCGATGGTGGCCAGATGAACAGGCAAAAATTGCACAACACCATTTTCAACAGGCAGACACTGTATGGCTAAAAAGGCACAGCACAGGGGGCAGAGGGAGGAAACACCCCCTTCATGGTAGGGGGTGGGGTAGGGAGGGTGTAGGGTAGGCTGGAGGAGGAAGGAAGGACGGCTATGTACTACTGAAAAAAAATCAGCAGGCACTAGCATGGCTCAGGGCACGATCCTTGACAAAGCTTTCAATCAGACTCAACAATAAGTTGGTATCTACCATGGAGAATGGATACCAAGGATGCACTGACTTTGTATACGCCCCACTCCCTCACCAGAAGTTTCAATGTAGACCAGAGGTCTTCAAACTTTTCAGCTTTAAAGACTTGTGGACTTCAACTCCCAGGATTCCTCCTCCAATCATGTTAGCTCAGGGATTCTGGGAGTTGAAGTCCACAAGTCTGAAACTCGCCAAGTTTGGAGTCCCTTGATGTACACACTGTTCACAAACAAATCAGCAGGTGACTTGTTCTCGCTTTGGAATAGCTGGACAGAGAGATGAAAGCAGGGCAGGACGATAGCCCTATACCGAAGGGGATTTGGGGTCCTGCACCCTTTGAAGAGCTGTGTTACACCTCCCTATCCAGAGATAGCAATAGCAATAGCACTTAAGACTTATATACCACTTTACAGTGCTTTACAGCCCTATCTAAGCGGTTTACAGAGTCAGTGTACTGCCCCCAACAATTTGGGGTCCTCATTTTACCCACCTCGGAAGGATGGAAGGCTGAGTCAACCTTGAGCCTGGTGAGATTCAAACTGCCAAATTTGCAGTCAGCCAGCAGTCAGCAGGAGGAGGCTGCAGTACTGCACTCTAACCACTGCGCCTCCACGGCTCATATAGTAAAAACTGCAACACTCCCCAATCCTAGAGGCCTCCAGATGTTTCGGACCACTCCTCTTGTCTGTATTTTGTCCTAGAGAACATGAGCTGAGGCTGAGAGATGTTGGACTCAAACATCTGGTGAGCACCATGTTGGAGAAAGCAGAAACAGATGTTACAATCTGCCTCTTTCCTGGACTTTCCCACTCTCTACTTCTTCTGGTCTAAGCAACAGGGACTCTGTAAAACCCTGAACAAGGAAGGTTATCTTTGGCTAAGAGCCACAACAAAGAAGTGGCAGATTATAGTCAAGGTCACTGCGCACCATAATCAAGTTGGTTGATTATGGAAAGGAGCATTATTAAATGCTTTTCCATGTAATTAATTAAACATCTTGCATGTTCTTGGAAGAAAGCAAGGCCAGAAGAACCTTCTTTCCCAACTTAGGGATTTTCTACATGCAGAACTTTTATTCTCTATGCAGGGAAGCATTCCATCGTGCCAACATTTCCCCTCCCTGCGATCTCAAAGTGGTAGGGCCCAGTCTGATTACAGTCTCATTCAAATTTTACGTTTTAGACTAAAACGAAGCAGGAACGAAGCAGGAACAAGCATTCATCCCTTCCATCCTCCTCCTCCTCCTCCTCATTGCAAAGGACTCAAAAAGAAGCTGCTTGCTCAGCAGGCCACTTCATCTGTTTGTAGCAGCCGAGACCCTGATATGAAAACCTGATTCCTCCAGAAACGTGAGCCTTGCTATTACATATAAGCGTTAATGTATTTATTCCTGACTCTGCAATAACCATAGTACAAATTCAAACATGATTTGGAAGGAGGGGAAGGAGAAAGACAGAGATTGAATTCTCAGAAACCCAGATGGAGACAGAAATGATAAGGAGAGTGGACAGCCACCTGTCTGAAGTGGTGTAGGGTCAATCCCTTGAGCAGTGGATTGGATTAGAAGACCTACAAGGTCTCTCCCAGCTGTATTCTGATTAGATCTCCACCTACAACAGCTGTAAATCAAGGATTACCTTTTATTGATTAGAAGGCCACCTTCTAGAAAGAAGATGTCCATTATGGAATAAAACTAATGAATTATGGAGAATGAAGGCTGGATGGAGGACCAGAAAAGAGAAGGATGGGGAATGAGATAGGTATTGATAAAAAGGAGAGAAGACTAGGTAACATCTCATCTTCTCTATGCCAAATATTGCTAGATGGTAAGGCTCAAACCAGTCACCTAATACCAATATTGTTTCACGCTCTCAACTGACAGGCAGGGAAAAATTGAAGCTTTTCAGACAAAAGAGAGGGTGGGGGGGAACCTGTGTCATAAGCAAACTATCACTGTCTCCAGATAGTAGTAGGATAGTTCCTCACTGACATCCTACCGTCTTCCACGGAATTTAGAATCTCTTCAAGAAGATTACTCTGTTGTTCAAAACTAAACAAAAAACAAAAAACAAAAATAAATAAATAAAGCAATCCTGTATGTACAACCACATATTCATCTTTGGTCAAAACTTGCCTTTGGAGTTGCACGTGGGCTGTGAAAACACATGTTTTAACTGAAATCTCCCAGCTTCAGGCCAGGACTACAAGGAGTGAGTCAGCAGAAAGAAGAACACACCTGGGAGGGATCCTCATCCTGGCACCCTCTAGATGTGCTGGATTGCAATGCTATAATTCCCTGGGAGAACAGTGGCCCAACCCATTTACAGAACCTTCATCAGCCTCTTGTTTGGGTGGCCAATGACCCAATCAGCTAAACGGAGAGCTGGACATCATGTGCCCATACCTCCTTAGCCACAGATTCAAAATTGGTACAAGAGCAATCTTTGGTTATGGTTAACCTGCTCATCATTTGTATCAAACAAAACAAAACAAAACAAAAACCCATTACAAAAGCATAAAATAAGGCAAAACCCGTGATGCTAAATTTGGAACGCCAACAATTTAGAACAATGATCTATGGCTTATGGGATTTAAAAATAAGCCCATAAAAAGAAACTCATAAACTCTACTGCTTAGAAGAAAAGATAAGAGGAAACATGGCATTACATCTGAGTATGGAAACTATCTATGGCAGCCAATGGTCAGCCAGTGGCTAAGAATTTTATTTTATTTTTAATCTTAGAAACATGTGCCTATGAGCATCCAAGACCTATGCAGGACTTCCTGCAGCACCAACTGATAGATCTATCTGAGCACCCAAAGGTACTCAGCTCTACTGGTGTCTTTCTGTTGTGGTTCGCCGGCAGCAGGTGCGGACAGCTGAGGTCTCGGAGAGCCAGGACTCAGATGAGGGGCCTGCGTGTGATGTAGGGATGGGGCCAGGACCATCAGGGAGTGGAGTGCTGCCTTTGGAGATTGTGGAGGCTGGCAGCAGTGATGCAGAGGACCCCGAGGAGCCTGTGCCCAGTGCGCATGCGCACAGGGCTGCTCATAGGAAAGAGCAGCTGCAGCAGCATGGGCAACTCGGGAGTAAGGCTGCAAGGTAATGGCCCCTCCCTTAAGAGATAAAAGCCAGCCTGAGAGACCGGTATTCTTTGCAGGAAGCAAAGAAGTTCTTGCACTTCAAGCCTTGTGGAAGTTCGGACTATCTTGGTTTGTGTTTGAAGACTTTTTATTTGGAATATTTCTTGGCAACTTAATCTAGTGCTTTTGGCTGCCTTGCAGAACCTTGGCAAGGCTCGTTCTTATCAGAGACAATTAGTTTTAATAGCCTTTTAACCGTGAATTAAAGGAATTTGCAGAGAAGCATTAAAAGGTTTTGCTTTTATCTCTGTTTGGTGTTGGTTTACTTGGAACAAGGTTTGGGTCAGAACAGTTTCAAAACTGGGAGGAGGGAACTATAGCAAAGGTGTTTCTCTGAAGGAAACAAGAAGGTGCAGTTGCCAGTGAGGAAGGCAACAGTGAGTCAGAGCATGCTACTATCCAGGAGGAGAGAGTCTCTGGATAGAATGACTAGCATTCCCAAGCTGGGACATGGAATCTGAGTTAATTCTAGATCTATTGACTCTGGTCACAAAGTATGTTCCATTGAGATGCTCTCTGCTGCCTTCTAGCAAAGCTCCCGCACTGAAGAGAAGGAGACAGAGAAGAGAAAGACACAAAGAAATAGAGATTGGCATAACTGGGTGTGTGTAATCTGGAAATGAGTGCAAGAGCCTCCCCTACAGGCTAGGTCTAGTAGTGCATATCAGGGCTCACTGCCCTTTGGGGATAAAGGGCTCGCCCTCGTCAGGATCTGGCCGAGGCCCTGGATCACTCAGGCATCTCATAATCCGTTGGTTGCTGGGACTGTCGCCTGTCCCAGGAGTGAAGACGTCATCTGTGCCTGGAGAAGGCGGCTCTTTGACCTTCATTATCAGCCCCTCCTCATCTTCGTCTTCCTCCGGGGAGGGCGGAAGGTGGTTCATCCCTTTCAGGGTCTCGTTCACCAAATCAACTGACTCCGGCGACTGGGGGGATGCTGGGTCAATGGTTATGATGGGCACGTTCTCAGAATCCGGCTTCGGGTCATAAGCAAGAGGGTCTACAGAAGAAAGCAAAGATAAGCACAGTTGAAGGAAAGAGCCACTCAAGTAGCACAGTCCAATTTTCTCTGCTCCAATCATCATCTTCATTTAACGACCCCATAAATCCCTTGCGGGCTGGAGTCTGAGCAACTGAATGGAGCTAGCAGAGTGTTTTAATGGCCGGATGCCTTTCCTGTCGCCAGTACAGAGTTTTGTTCAGCAGACATATTCCCAGAGAGAGAAATATCTGCCTCTACCTAGGATTAAACTCACAGCCTCCCAATTGTGAGGCAAGAGCGCCACCCAGGGGTGGGATTCAAAAATTTTAACAACTGGTTCTGTGGGCATGGCTTAGGTGGTGGGCGTGGTTTGGTGGTCATGCGACTGGGTGGACATGGCTTGGTGGTCATGTTATTGGCTGGGTGTGGCCAACTCAATATCACTCACATTGAGGCACACATCTCCTCACCTGGCCTCTCGTGACTGTGGGGATGCTGCAACAGTCATAAGTGTGAAAAATGGTCATAAGTCACTTTTTTCAGTGCCATTGTAACTTTGAATGGTGACTCCACACAAGCAAAGTACCAGCAAAGGAG
This sequence comes from Naja naja, assembly GCA_009733165.1. Lineage (NCBI taxonomy): Eukaryota > Metazoa > Chordata > Lepidosauria > Squamata > Elapidae > Naja > Naja naja. The sequence continues at coordinate 11,610,925 of CM019160.1, forward strand.
GGGGGGAAACTCCAGAGACGTTCCTGAGACAGGAAGTCTAGTCCTGCCAAGAATGTAATAAGGGTTAACGGAGAGGCAGTTTCTGTAAGCAACACCAGAATGTTTCCTTCCTGCCTTCCTTACAGGATTAGGCCAGTAATTTCTTCTAACAACCAGTTCTCTGAACTGCTTAGAATGTTAACAACTGGTTCTAGCGAATAGGTGCGAACTGGTAGAATCCCACCCCTGGCGCCACCTCTAGGCCACCGCATCACTCCCCAATTTTCTCTGCTCCAATCTATCAGGAAAATCGTTTTCCTAACTTATAATGTCATACTAATCATTGTGAGGCACAAGGAACCAGAACAATACCGTGAGCTGATCAGAAAGTTTCTTTATTGCTACTTGCTTATTTAGAAGAATCTCCCCAGTCTTTTAACTCCATGGGAATAATCACATATCAGGGATTTTTTTGGGGGGGGAGCAGATATCCATCACTTCCTCCCATGCAGGGACACCCAGCGCATCAGTCTCATAAACTCCCCCTCCCTCCACTTTAGCTGGAGATTCCACCACACCTAGCCACAGTTTCAAAATGTTGCTGAACTACAACTTCTCGCCATTACCTATCCTGGAAGATGGAGATAGATAAGTTCCGTATTCTTTACATTAAAGTAAACCAGTGGGACATGAAATATTGAAGTAGAGGTGTTGGGTCCAAAGTCTTAATCTTTCCACTTACCTGAACCAATGCGTGCCCTTGACATGGTTGGTGAATCTATTTTATGTGCTGGCACCGTCAGGTAGTTGTTCATCTGGAATCAGAAACACACAGGCATGTGTTTAAAAAAAAAGGTCCCACTTTTGGGAAGTCCAGCCCAGTTCAAATTTCTGGAGCTTCTTTTATCTGCATTAGCTTCAATTTAGAAGAGGCAAGACAGAGGGAGTAGTTTGAAAAGTGTGTGTGTATATGCATGCACATCTCAGTGTATGTATATATGTGTGGGTGTGTTTATGTGTGCTTTTGTGTTTCTCTGTGTACAAATGAGCTTATAATGAATGACATGATTTGATCATCACTTTTGAAAAATTTAGCTCATCAACCAAGATGGATCTTGAAGTAGCCTCAAGGGTTGCCAGTCACTGAAGACCCATTCTAAAGGGTCTAGATAGAACCTCCAGAACGTAGCCGCGTGAGCTATTGTGGGTGTCCCGAGATACACCCACATATCACCAATTCTCCATGAGCTGCACTGGCTTCCTATTCGTCTCCGGGTGCAATTCAAGGTGTTGGTCATTACCTATAAAGCCCCATATGGCTCAGCACCAGGTTATCTCCAGAATCATCTCCTACCCTGCGTCTCCCTGCGACCGGTAAGATCCCACAGAGTCGGTCTCCTCCGGGTTCTGTCAGCTAAACAATGCCAGCTGGCGGGCCCGCGGGAGAGGGCCTTCTCTGTGGCTCTGGCTCTCTGGAACCAGCTACCTCCCGAGGTCCGGACTGCCTCCACCCTACTGGCCTTCCGCAAAGCAGTCAAAACCTGGCTTTTCCGGCAGGCATGGGGCTGTTGATCTCGCGACTGAGATCTAGCGAGATCCGGCCCTTCTGTTGTTTGCTGTTTTTAAATTGTTTTTAGATTTTTTATAATGTAATTCTTTGTGTTTTTTTTTTTTGCTGTGAGCCAGCCAGAGTCCTTTGGGAGTTGGGCGGCATAGAAGTTTAATTAATTAATTAATAAGTTTAATTAATTAATTAATTAAACCTCACAAGGTCCTTCTCCCACCTTCCCCAGATTCCACCTTCCCGCCCCTCCACCTTCTGTTCCAGCTGCCGAGCCTTTTGTCTTCTCAGCAACATCTGGTTCCAGGCTTCTTCATAAGGATCTGCGACCAAGGTGTGTCGATTATATGACCGCAACTGGAATGGAAAGCAGAAGAGATTAGACTGAGAGGCAGATCCTGACCGCCTGTTTAAAAAGTATGTTTTATCCCCCGAATGCCATCCCTCTGCTAAACAACTAATTCTCACAATACTGTCAAACTATTTACTAAGATTGTATTACTATTCTTCTTCTCATCCTCTCTATTATCTATCTCCTTCTACTTATGACTATAACTTTGTTGCTTGTATCTTTACAATTTATATTGTTTTATTTCGTTTCCAGTATGAATTTGATTGCTTATTTTGTATTCTGTAACTATCACTAAGTGGTGTATCTTATGATTCTTGATGAATGTATTTTTAGGTACACTGAGAGCTTATCTACCTACGACAGATTCCTTGTGCGTCCATTCATACTTGGCCAATAAAGAATTCTATATTCTACATGCAGCCGTCCAAATGCTTGTAACACCCATCAAGGAGTCCACAGCCATCAATAATGACAGGAAATGAATCCATTGATATTTGGCGGGCTGCTGGTTGCCTACTGTGTGTTATTAACCATTGCTCACAGCAAATCTGCCAATCCTTTCTACCTACTACCCCAAAGTCCATCCTCATTATCTCCTTCGTAGCCCATTGACTAACAGGAGGTTAACAATAATCTCTCTGCATGACTGAACTATGGTTCTGCTTAAGTGGAAGATTTAAAGGGGGAACGAGAAAGCACATGAAGAGAGAATTTACTGCAATTTTAAAAAAAATTGCTGGAAAAAGGCCCTTGCGCTTACTCTCTGCCTGGTTTTTTGCAAGTTGTTCCGCAGGATCTTTCGAATCTCCTCCTCTTTGTCCTTGGACAGAGCTGGCAAAATCCGTTCTATCGGCAAAGTTTTCGGATTGATATTCCTGCAAGATGAAAAGAAGTTGGTTCCTGTCTTGGGGAAGGGCCAGTGAGAAAGGCTCTCTAAGTAGGAGCTCCAGATTCTTTAGACAGAACCAAACACGCACACAGACACAACGATTAAGAATGAATCTTTTCCCGTTACAGATAGTTCTCGCTACGCGTCCACTTTTGGGATTATTCAGTTGCTAAGTGGAAAGCCGTGTGAGCGCAACAGGCTTATGACCTCACTTCCCCTTCAGTTGTTAAGCAAAATATCATGTGACCACAACTTACTATTTTACCTCCCCCTTCTCTATTAACTCTGCTTGTTGCAAGCTGGTTGTGAACAAGGGGAATAGTTATCACACGACCTCTGGATGCTGCAACGGTTGTAAATGGAGGATTGATCCCAAAGCTTTGTCTTATATCATTGTGACTTCAAAAGGATAGGATAGGATAGGATAGGATAGGATAGGATAGGACAGGATAGAACAGAATAGAAAATATAGAATAGAAAATGTAGAATAGAATAGAATAAAAAAGAAAAGAAAATACAGAATAGAAAATATAGAATAGAAAAGAAAAAAATATAGAATAGAAAATATAGAATAGAATGGAATGGAATGGAACAGAATAGAGTTAGGGTTAGGGTTAGGGTTAGGGTTAGGGTTAAAATAGAAAAGATAGAATAGAAAAGAAAATATAGAATAGAAAATATAGAATAGAAAATAAAAGAAAATATAGAATAGAAAATATAGAATGGAATGGAATGGAATAGAATAGAATACTGGCGTAAGGAGAAGGGTGGGTTGAAAGGACCCAGGGCATTGCTTTGGCTGCTTGGAAGGGGTCTTTTCTCCCTATGTGAGACCCTCCTTGTCACCAAATTCCAGGGGTGCATTTGTTGGGGAAAGAGGCCAAGTTGTACAGTCAGTGCAGCTTCATTAAGGGCCAGGTTCACCCTCAACTGTCAAAATTCCTTTAAACCGGTCCCTTTTTCCTCAACCCGCCCAATGCAGTTACAATAGGATAGGATAGGATAGGATAGGATAGGGTAAGATAGAAATAGAATAGCAGAGTTGGAAAGGACCTTGGAGGTCTTCTAGTCCAACCCCCTGCTCAGGCAGAAAACCCTACACCATTTCAGACAAATGGCTGTCTAATCTCTTCTTAAAAACTTCCAGTGTTGGAGCATTTACAACTTCTGGAGATAAATTGTTCCACTGATTAATTGTTCTAACTGTCAGGAAATTTCTTCTCAGTTCTAGGTTGCTTCTCTCCTTGTCTAGTTTCCATCCATTGCTTCTTCTCCTTCCCTCAATGGTTGCTAAATGAGACAGTCAGAAGTCAAGGGCGACCTTAATCAATCAAAATCCTCCTACCACGATTTCCCACTGCTACTTACTGCATCGAAACAGTGGAGACGGCCGAGGGGATCTTGCCCATCCCTCCACTTTCCACCAGCTCAATTGCTTGCTTCATCTCCATCTTATGATAGAAGGCAATCAACTGGGGCTCTTTGGATCTTTCCCCAGCAATCAGGCACTTCTTCACATATTTCTTGTTGAAGCGATTTAGCCTTTGGAGAAACCATAGAACACAGGCATGATCGGGGGGAGAAGAAGAATGGAAGATAGCAATAGCAGACTTATATACCACTTCACAGTGCTTCACAGCCCTCTCTAAGCAGTTTACAGAGTCACCATATTGCCCCCAGTAATCTGGATCCTCATTTTACCCACCTCGGAAGGAGGGATGGCTGTGTCAACCTTGAGCCTGGTAGGATTTGAACTCCAAATTGCAGGCAGCCAGCAGCCAGCAGAAGTAGTCTGCAGTACTGCACGCTAACCACTGTGCCACCAAGGCTCGTTGTAAATGGTCCCAAAGCTTTGTCTTATAAGATGTGATATACCAGGGGTCTCCAACCTTGGCAACTTTAAGACTTGTGGACTTCAACTCCCAGAATTTCTGAGCTAACATGACTGGAGGAGGAATTCTGGGAGTTGAAGCCCACAAGTCTTAAAGCTGTCAAGTTTGAAGGCTCCTGGTATACAGTATAAGTCAAGTAATCCTTGACTTATGATCACAATTGAACAGCAATTCTCCGTTGCTAAACGAGACAGTGGTTAAGTGAGTTTTGCCTCATTTTACAATCCTTCTTGCTACAGATCTTAAGGGAATCACTGCCATTGCTGTTAGTAACATGGTTGTTAAGTAAATCTTGCTTCCCCACTGACTTTAATTCTCAGAAGGTCGCAAAAAGTAACCCCAGGACATTTGCCAAGTGTCCAAATTTTGATCACATGATGCTGCAAGTGATGCTGCAATGGTTTAAAGTGGGGGGAAAAACATCACTTTGTCAGCATTGTTGTAACTTCAAACTCTCTACATGGGGCTTCCCTTGTGGACGGTCCGGAGGCTGCAGCTGGTGCAGAATGCGGCCGCGTGGGCTGTGATGGGGGTATCCCGATACTCCCATGTTACACCCCTCCTGCGTGGCTTGCATTGGTTGCCGGTTGCCTCCCGGGTCGCCTTCAAGGTATTAGTTACAACTTATAAAGCCCTTAATGGCTTGGGTCCAGGGTACTTGCGGGAACGCCTCCTGCCAGCATCACTCTCCGATCGCCCTGTTCGCTCTCATAGGAGGGGCCTCCTTGGGGTGCCGCAGTCAGATATTGTAGGCTGGCGGTCCCCAGGGCTAGGGCCTTCTCTGTGGGGGCACCTGCCCTTTGGAATCAGCTCCCGTGGATCTCCGTTTGGCCCCTGACCTCTGCTCCTTCCGCCGGGACCTGAAGACTTGGTTGTTTCAACGGGCTGGCCTTGAATGACCCGGGGGGGGGGGGTGGGTTTTATTTTAACTTTATTTGGCTTGTTTACTTGTTTAATTCTGTTTTACTGTAAATTTTCTCTGTTTTAATGTTCGCCGCCCTGAGTCCTTAGGGAATAGGGCGGCATACAAGTCGAATAAATAAATAAATAAATAAATAAATAAATAAATAAACTGTCACTAAATGGATAGTTGTAGATCAAGGACTACCTGTAGTCCAGGTTGCTGTATTTATTTGCTTGTGTTTACTTAGGAGCAAGAAAAATTAATAATAATAATGATAGGCTAGATCAGAGGTCTCCAAACTTGGCAACTTTAAGACTTCTGGGAGTTGAAGTCCACAAGTCTTCAAGATGCCAAGTTTGGGGACCCCTGGGTTAGATGCTTCCCCCACTGTTTTAAAATAACACAATTGTTTTACATGATCAATTAAAAATGGTTCCTGTTGTTACCTAAAGTGATTCTCCCCCCAAAAAAGTAGACATTTTGTTCAGTTGCTAAGTCATGTCTGTGTTGTGGTTAGCCGGCAGCAGGTGCGGATGGCTGAGGAGAGCGAGGACTCAGATGAGGGGCCAGGACCATTAGGGAGTGGACTGCTGCCTTCAGAGATTGTGGGGGCTGGCAGCAGCAATGAGGAGGTTCCGAGGAGCCTGTGCCAAGTGCACGTGCGCGCAGGGCTGCTCGCAGGAAAGAGCAGTTGCAACAGCATGGGAGACTCAGGAGTAAGGCTGCAAGGTAATGGACTCTTCTTCAAGAAGATAAAAGCCAGCTGTGAATCGAACGTTCTTTGCAGGAAGCAAAGACGTTTTGAAACTTGAGCCTCATGGACATTGCAGTATCTTAGTTGATATTTGAAGACTCTTGTGTTGTAAAATATTTCTAGGTAACCTTATCTGTTATTCTTGGCAGCCTCGCACAGTTTTGGCGAGGCTTGTGCTTATCAAAGTTAATTAGTTTGCAGCAGCCTTTTAACCAGGGATTCGTAAGAATCATTAAAAGGTTTCTGTTCCCTTTGGTTCGTGTTTGTTTTATTGGAAAAGGGTTTGGGCCAGAACAGTCTGATTCTTTGTGACTCCATGCGCCATAGCACACCAGGTCCGCCAAAGTAGACATTATTATTATAAATTTTCAGAACAATTAACTAAGAACTAATTGAGAAAACAAACATGTACAAAGGCATCAAAATGAGCAAATATTTCAACAATGGTTTTCTTTGTTTCTTCTGCTCTGATGACACTTACTTGTCCTTCCAGTGGTGATGTCCATAGTGGCCGCATATATCCTCAATCCCCGTCAAGAGATGATCCAGAAACTATTTCAAAAGGAAGAAAGATGCATTTATTGTTCATTTATTGAACATTGCCGTCTCTCAAGAAGAACGACACCTTCCAATTACAAGTGTGAAAAAAGGAGTGAGAATACCATGAATTCTGAGAAAAACCAGTTAATTCTGGACCACATAAAGCTGTGAACCCAGATATTTGAGGGATGGGATAATGGATAACGGACTAGAAAGAATTGTTTTGGCAATGTTAAGGAAAGCACAAGGAATAAACAATAGATAAGGTGAACGTCAACTCTGAATCAAACTTGGCTGAAGCCATCTTGTGCTGCTTCATAGTTACCATTCACTATGGAGGGAGGATGAGGGGGAGATAGCTAAACCATCTGGTAGACAAAACAAAGAGCTCTCCCGTGAAAACCAAGGTCATCCCAACAGGTGGCAGTTGGAGGAGGAGCAGAAGTGATCGAGGGAGACCACCAACTGCTTTGACTGTACAATGTGACACCTGGGGAGGGAAACTTTTGCTCTTTTAATTACATGGTAACCGTGGGAAACTTTTAGAGTTGGTTTTCTTTTTTCAATAAATTTATTTATTCAACATTTAAAAAAAACAATTTCCACTTTTTACAACAATTCCATAATGGTGTTAACACTAATAGATAAAGTCTAAATTATATCAATTACTTCTCCATTCTTAGTCACTTATATTCTTATTTCTCTATCTAACTTGTACAACTATTAACATCTATATACATAGATACATCATTCATTAATACTTTCTCATTTTTGATGCTGATTGACACCTTTGCGCCTTCTTTCTAACCACTCATACCAAACATTCCATTTTTTTTTTAATTACATTTATATGCCGCCCTTCTCCGAAGACTCAGGGCTGACTTACAATTTTTTGGGATACAACCCAGTGTGCTCAGCAATAGCCTTCATTCCATTGTATATGCCTACTTATTACTAAGCGGCATTTTTACAAGGTCAGCTAATTGCCCCCAACAATCTTGGGTCCTCAATTTACCTACCCCGAGAGGATGGAAGGCTGAGTCAACCTTGAGCCTGGTGGGATTCGAGCCTACAGTAATTGCAGACAGCTGGATCTTAAGAGTAGGCATCTAACAGCCTGAGCCACCAAGGCTCAGTACTCTTTCTCTTCTTTCTCTTTTAATATCGTTAGCCTGTCCATTTCAGTGCATTCGAGAGTTGGTTTTCACTGGCTGTGCTGATATGATGTGTCCAATAAACATGTTCTCTGAGGAACATTCTTGCCTTGGAGTTCTGATATCTTTGGATGCCTTACTCGGAACACTGACATTGGATGGGTGGGATCTATCAAATTACAGAACTATCCCTTTAGAGTTCCCAGCTATAAGAAAAACCTGGTCAGGGTAGGCAAGAATTCCATACAGCAATCAAAAGGAGTTGAGTGCTGACTTGATGGCACCTAAATATGGGTAGTCCTCAACTTACGACCACAACTGAGCCCTATTGCTAAGCAAGGCAGTTGTTACATGATTTATGACCTTTCTTGCAACAATTGTTAAATCTGGTTTCCCCATTGACTTTGCTTGTCAGAAGGTTCATCAACATCTGATGATGGATATGGCACAAGAAGTAGTAGTCAGAAGTTGCAAAAGGGGATCACATAACCCCAGGACACTGCAGCTGTCATAAATACATGCCAGTTGCCAAGCATCCAAATTTTGATCATGTGACCATGGGGGTGGTGCAATGGCTTTAAGTGTAAAAAAATGGTCATAAGTCAGTTTTTTCAGTGTTGTTGTAAATTTGAATAGCATAGCAACAAATATACCACTTCACAGGGCTTTGCAGCCCTCTCTAAGCAGTTTTACAGAATCAGCCTAATGCCCTCAACAATCTGGGTCCTCATTTTACCAACCTCGGAAGGATGGAAGGCTGAGCCAACTTGAGATGATGAGATTCGAACTGCCGGCAGCCAGCAGAAGTAGCCTGCATTCTAACCACTGCACCCCCATGGTCATTAAACAAAAAAGATTATAAGTTGAAGACTGCCTGAAGCTAACCTTCTCTCTCCAATGAGAAGCCTATCTTTACCATATGACTAACCCTCAACCAGAATAGCCAGAATAAAAATACAAAGCTTCCTCTAATATGGTTCATTTGCTATAATTATATTTTGCTGTCTCCTGGAGGTCCTTTAGATGGGGAACTCACTAAGTTTCCTCTACTCTATCCAGTAAGACTACTATCTTGAGGGCACCAGGTTGGGAAAAGCTGAATTGAAAGCAGAAGACATTTCATTTAAGTTGCACTGTCAAGGTTCTCCCATAGGTGGCAGCAGAGTCCTGGCTTTATTATTAAATACAGCAGATACTGCTTCAGACTGTTCATTTTACTATGATTCAAAGTTACGACTGGCTCAGGAAAAGTGGCTTACAACCAGTCCTTGAAGTCACAACCATCACGCAACCCGCACGTTCACATGATTGCAATTCAAGCACGTGGCAAACAGATCACATTTACAACAATTGCAGTATCTTGTCCAGTGATTTAGATCTGGGAAGCAGTCAATTAGGGAAGCTGGGTTTGCTTAACCACCATGTGATTGACTGTGGTGATTCGCTTAATGACCATGGTAAAAATGATTGTAAAATTCGAATTGTGGTTGTAAATTGAGGACTTTTTTTAAAAAAAAAAATCTTTGCAATGTTGAATATTGTGAAAGACGATGTAGAAAACATCTTCTTAATTTAATATTTAAAATTACCTTTTGCAGATTCAATTTACAGATTTTAATATTTAAAATTACATTTTGCAGATGTGAAGAATATCAACACAACTGGTTACAGTTGCACTGACACATCCACACACCACAGAGACGCTTCGCAGCAGCTGGAAGAGAACCATCACCTGAGTGTGAATTTCCTCGTTAATAGACCTCTTGGTCTCCTGCTTCTTTTTCACCGCCAGAAGATCCACCAGAGGGCGGATGGTCATGCCCTGCAGATAGACAAGGCAGGTTAAATCCCACCAGCCATACCCAAAGTCAGTTCATTTTTCATTTTCCTTCACAAATGCTCTTCCCAAACACTTTGCTAGCCCCACCTCTGTAACAGTGGCTGAGCTTGACAGACAGCTCCCCTCTTCTCTCATTCCAGGGGGTCTCCAAACTGGGCAATTGTGGATTTCAACTCCCAGAATTCCCCAGCCAGCCATGCTTTTCTGGGAGTTGAATTTTGGGACTTGAAGTCCACAAGTCTTAAAATTGCAAACTTTGGAGGCCCCTGTCCTATTCCAAGAATCACTGAGGGTCACCATAAGTATTACTGGGTCATTCCTGAGACATACTGGTGGAACATGATATAAATCTTTGCAAGTCTTTGCTCAAATGAGGTTCCCCCCTTCTAGAACAGAGGTGTTAAACTGGCGGCCGCAGACCAGACATGTCACATGCAGGCCACGCCCACCCCAGCTCCACGAAGAGAGAAAACGTCATAAACGTCATAAAATATCACGTGATAGCAAAGTGAAACAGCGAGTTTGACACCTGGGCTCTAGAAATCAGCCTGTGAAGTGAAGTGAATATGACCTCAAAATCATCAAAGGTAAATTCACTTCCAGGTAATTTCTGATGTTTCATTATATTTAATTTATATTGCATTTTACAAGTACCTCTAAAGAGCTATACACATAAATATACGAAGCATGAATGCCAGAAAGTGTAATTAATACAGTGAATCCCAGAAACGTTCTTTACTGAGAGCACGGCTAGGTGGCTCTACCCAACTGACCTTAGCTGATCTTGGATGAGACCAGTCTAGCACTTGGAAAGGAACCCATCAGGAAATCCCAGGCCCTAACAGTGGAAGCAATATCCCAGAAGAGGACAATGGCAAGCCACTTCTCTACTATTGCTAGGAAAGTCACAGGAGTCAAGCTGAACTCAAAGCAAACTTGACCCCATATATTTATGACACTGTAGGAGGACAGAGTAGTCCCAAACCCAGAGGACCCTGGTGGTACATTTTCTAACATATTTTATTCAAAGGTCCTTAAAACCTGGTTCTGCCAATGGCCTGGGATCCACAGTGGAAGTGGTTCCTGGATTAAGAGGAGATTCCATCTCTACCCCATTGTATATTTGATTCCTTCCTTAATGAACTCTGTTAATTTTAATGTTAATAGATCCATTTCATGTTTTACATTGTCATTTTATTTTGCTGTAAGCCACCTTGTATGATGGCAAGATGTAAGGCAAAGGTCTCCCTGCAGATTTTACTGCACTAGTTGTAGCCAACTTTGGGGGGGAGGGTGCTCATCTCTGATTCTAGGCCATTAAGCCAACACTGTCCAAACAGCACCGACATCATGCCGCAGTGTAGAGCGTGTGACAAAAGTGCTGTTACTTTCCCACTGAAGTGGTACCTATTTATCTACTCACATTTGCACGGTTTTCAACTGCTATGTTGGCAGGAGCTGGAGCGAGTAACAGGAGCTCACCCTGTCATGGAGCGTTGGGTCTTGAACCTAAACTGTCAGCTTTCCAGCTGACAAGCTCAGTGTCTTAACCAGGATGAGCAGCCTATACATTTAATAAATAAAGACACACACTTTTGTGAGCTCAAGCTCACTTCATCAATGTGTGTAAGTAGCTTGACTGATCTAGGATTTGTATATGAGATGAGGATTGGCTAGGATTAATTAATGGGACATCAGAAATCTGTCTCATATATAATCTGCATAATCATCCTGTCTTCCATTCCATTTTCTCCCAATTTAAATCCTACATCAGCCCAGTCACCTTATGCATCTGATGGAAGTGAGGATCAGCTCATGAAACCATGCCTTTCTGTAAAATGTGTCAGTCAGAAAAGGTGCTACCAGAGTCCCCTTGATTTTTAATAAATGAAGCGGGAAAGGAAGGGGAGAAAGCACCTATTTTATTTCCTCGGGAGGGGCACTCAAAAATCCAGATGGGAGGTTTTAGACCAGATTGTGAAGGTTGCCAGGAGGGATGGTGAAAGGGGAGGGGTACACAGATCTACCTGCACAAAGACTGTGAAGAATATGACTGTGATGATCGCTGTGAGAAACATGTCTCGCATTGGGAAATGCTTATAATCCAGGAGGTAGCCGAGAGAGAAGGCAATGGCCCCTCGCAGGCCACCGTAGGCAATGATGAACTGATCCTTCGGGCTCAACTTCACAATGCGAAATTTGTTGATGAACCATGTCAATCCCAGCACACCTGAACACAGATTGAAAAGACGGAGAGGCACAGGTTACCTAATGGCACTGTTGACACATACAGAGCTCTTGGTTTTCATTTTTTTCAGGGTTTCAAATCACACTGTTCACACAGGGCATTTACACTGATCGGGTAGAAGGTTAGTGACCCCACACACACATAGCATGCAAAACCTAACATTTTCTTTCTTTCTTTCTTTCTTTCTTTCTTTCTTTCTTTCTTTCTTTCCTTTTCTTTCTTTCTTTCTTTTTCTTTCTTTCTTAAATTTGTTTGCCACCTATCTTGCCAAGGGCTACACTAATAGCAATAGCACTTAGATTTATATACCTCTTCACAGTGCTTTGCAGCCCTCTCTAAGCAGTTTTACAGAGTCAGCCTATTGCCCCCAACAATCTGGGTCCTCATTTTACCCACCTCGGAAGGATGGAAGGCTGAGTCAACCTTGAGCCTGGTGAGATTCGAACTGTCAAATTGCAGGCAGCCGGCAGTCAGCAGAAATAACCTGCAGTACAGCACTCTAACCACTGCACCACCGTAGCTCATATTTATATTTATTTATTTATATTTGGATTTATATGTCGCCCTATCTCCGGGGGGACTCGGGACGGCTTACACAAAAACATATACATAATATAAAACTTATTCCAAATTTACCTAATCCAAATAACTCTAAAATATTAAAATCTCCCAAAATTAAAAAACCCCAACCCCGCTCAATCTAGGCCGGCCTGTGAAAACAGCCAGGTCTTTAGATCACGGCGGAAGGAGCGCAGGTCAGGGGCCAGACACAGCTCCAGGGGTAGTTGGTTCCAAAGGGTGGGCACTCCCACAGAGAAGGCCTTCCCCCGGGGGACCACCAACCGACATTGTCTGGCTGACGGCACCCCCAGGAGGGCCTGCCTATGGGAGCGTACCGGGCAATTGGACCTCGATGCTGGTCCAATCGAACATAATAGTATGTTATACAAACCCAGCTTGTTTGCTAAGCATCTCTCTGGGGCAGTGAAACATCCCTGCTGCACAAGGCCAGCCCCCTGCATCTTAATGGGAGCAATGGCCCAGAAATTGAGGTGACAGCAACATGTTCTCCCTCTGTTCATTTTATGCCTGGAGCCTTCCTGTAAAAGCTTGCAGGAGAGTTTGCCAGAGGCACTTATTCATTAATTTAATTTATTGTGTGAATCAGTACACATAATGACTCTAGGCGACTCACAACATCAAAATGCCAGAGTGTAAAAACCCATGGACCCTCTACCCATCTCAGCAGAGATGATCACGCACTCATGCCAGCCACCTAATTGGCTCTGTATCAACCAGGGGATCTTTTGTCAGGGGTTTTGTCAACCACTGACAAAACAACATCTTCCAGAAAAGTAACAAGGTGTGAGGGGCAACCTTATTTTTGAGGGAATGATATTCCCCAGGGAGGGAGTCACCATGGAGAAGGCCCTTTACCTTGGTCCCACAAGGTGTATTTCCCTAATAGAACATGTAGAACATAGACCCATGATGGTGAACCTATGGCTGGCGTGCCACAGGTGGCATGCAGAGTCATTTGTGCTGGCACACAAGCTGCAGGCAAACTTACCTCACTGCGCATGTGCTCCCCTCACAGCTGATTTTTGGCTGGTTTGAGGCCTTTTTTAGGCCTCCCAGAGGCTTGAAAAAAGCCTTTGCAGGCCGAATAATAGGTCTGTTTCGTCATTTCCTGTAATACCGGAAGGGCCTTGGTGGTGCAGGCTGTTAATAGCCTAGCACTTAGCTCCAGCTGCCTGTAATTATTGCAGGCTCGAATCCCCCAGGCTCAAGGTTGACTCAGCCTTCCATCCTCTTGGGGTAGGTAAAGTGAGGACCCAAGATTGTTGGGGGCAATAAGCTGACTTTGTAAAAAAATGCTGCTTAGTAATAAGCAGCATATACAATGGAATGAAGGCTATTGCTGAGCACATTGGGTTGTATCCCAAAAACTGTAAGCCGCCCTGAGTCTCCGGAGAAGGGTGGGATATAAATATGAATAAAAAAATAAAAAATAAAAATAAAGCGAGCCTATTATTCGGCCTGCAAAGCCTGCAGGGAGGCCAAAAATCAACTGTGAGGCACAGTTCAGGTAAGGGGGGGGAGGCAGCAGCGGGAGGGATTGTACACACATGCGGGGGTGCATTGCCTTCTGGGTGCTGGCACACCAGCGTGCAAGTGCCAGTGTGCACACAATTTTTGGCACAGGAGCCCAAAAAGGTTAGCCGCCACTGACATAGACTAATAGAGATGGAAGGAACCTTGAAGGTCTTCTAGTCTAACCCTCTTCTGAAGCAGGAGACCCTATACCAGGGGTGTCAAAAAAAGGACCACAATGCACCTTGCCTTCACACTCTAGTGGGCTGGGTAGATGCTAACAAAGGAGAGGTGGTTCTTCAAAGAACCTGGCCTCAAGCCACATGGGGCGTTAACGAGCAAAAACAGTAACTTTTAATGATCACCCCTGCCCTATTTCCCATTTGAGCAACATATCCAGACCTAAAACCCTGGCGATCAAGCAGAAAATCAGGGTGCAAATGACGAAGGCCCAGTTCCAGTGGTGCTTCCCAGCCACGGTGGAGACACCAAGGAAGATGAAGATAAGGGTCTCGCTGACACTGCTCCACATCTTCAGGAAATATTTGATGGTTGTGTGGGACTTGTGGGAGATATTGGCCTCCACGTAAGGGCGCATCACCACCCCTGCAGCAATCAGCCTGCAAGAAAGAGAGAAATGGGCTATGGGAAGACCGAAGAGGCCACCAGCATCCCTGATCCTCCTGAGAAGATACTCCGTTCCACCAGATGATCACACTTGGAAGGAAAAGATGGAAAGGAATGCTTGTAGGAGCTATCTATATCACACAAAAATGAGCCCTAATATAAAATCTTGTGTTAAGCATTCATTTGTTTGTCCCTGGTAATCAGGAACTGCCTACGTATGAGTAAGTGGGAGACATCTTTCCTCTCTAACCCCTACGCAAGACTAAAATATACTGCTAGAGGAAGTGACCTTCTCATGGCTTCACACATAGCCTAGACACCCATATGTTCCTTTAGCTTAGAGCTTAAAAAACAACTTTTAATCTTTTCAAACAATTTAATCTATTCTTCACTTGCTCCCTACCTAAGGATGTACTATTTCTGGGCCGTGTTTAAATTGTGTTTATTTATCTTTTAGTCCTTTATCTATTTGCTCATTATTTCTTCTTTCAAATGGCTAATAACAAAAATGAGAGAGACAGACAGACAGACAGAGACAGACAGACAGAGAGAGAGACAGAGACACAGACACACAGAGAGAAATAGAGACAGAGAGAGACAGGGAGACAGAGAGAGAGACAGAGAAACAGAGAGACAGACACAGAGAGAGAGACGGACACACACAGACAGAGACACAGGCATTAAATTGTGTTTATTTATTTGTCTTTTAGTCCTTTATCTATTTGCTTGTTATTTGTTCTTTCAAATGAGAGACAGACAGACAGACAGACAGACAGACAGAGACACACAGAGAGAAACAGAGACACAGAGAGAGAGAGAGAGAGAGAGAGAGAGAGAGAAACAGAGAGACAGAGAGAGAGATGGACACATACACACAGAGACACAGACATTAAATTGTGTTTAATTGTTTGTCTTTTAGTCCTTTATCTATTTGCTCGTTATTTGTTCTTTCAAATGGCTAATAACAAAAATGAGAGACAGAGAGGGAGAGAGAGAGACAGACAGACAGACAGACAGACAGACAGACAGAGACAGAGACAGAGACAGACAGAGAGAAACAGAGACAGAGAGAGACAGAGAGATAGAGAGAGAGAGACGGACACACAGACAGAGACACAGACATTAAATTGTGTTTATTTATTTGTCTTTTAGTCCTTTATTTGCTCATTATTTGTTCTTTCAAATGGCTAATAATAAAAATGAGAGAGAGAGGGAGGGAGAGAGAGACAGAGAGAGAGACAGAGACAAGACAGACAGAGACGGAGACACAGACAGACAGACAGACCTATTTTCCAATTCATCTCTGCCAGTTGTCTGCGTATGGGGGGCAGGAAGAGGTGAACTGGAAACGTGTTTTTTCCCAGCAATTTCTCTCCATTTCTTCACCCAGCTAATCAGGCTGAGTCAAGATTATAGCTCAGGAGTAGATCTACAATGACTCATCCACATTCCTAAGGGAAGCGCATCAGTAAGACAAGCAGCCAAGTGCCGCTGAATCCAAAAGGTTGTGTCCCCCACTGCGCTCTCTTCTCCCCACTCTCCACAGTCACTTCTTCTTTTATGGCCCTGACTAAGTTGGAGCTTTTGTCTTTCTTGGTTCTATAGCGAGGGAGGTTTTCCAGTCGATTCTGCTGACAGTATTGGCGTTGCCAGCCAGGGAGCCAGAGGATGAGTCACCTCGCAAGCTTGGCAGAGAACTGCTGTTCTGTAAGCTTCCAAGAGAATTGGGGGACAAAATGGAGGAGAGGCAACCTGCTTCATTGTAGTCCCGAGAGCATCTATAAAAGCAAGGTCCTTCTTCTGGCACTCAGGCCAGAGAAGAAAAGCTTCAGTTACAATGGCACTGAAAAAAGGGACTTATGACCAGTCCTCACACTTATGACCATCAAGGTATCCCCGTGGTCACTGATCAAAATTCAGAAGCTTGGCAACTACTATGTATTTATGACAGTTGTAGCATCCCACTTACGACTCTCCCAGCCGCCTTTCAATTTCCAAAGTCCATTGGGGCAGTCGGATTTACTTAATAACTGCCTTGCTTACCAACAGAAATTCTGGCCTCAATTGTCGTCATAATTTGGGGACTATCTACATACGCCACCGCTGCATAAAATTCCACTCTGTTCTGTTACTTCATCTCTGGAGTTCAGAGGAGAAACATGAGTTGCTATATCTATGCATTTTAAAAGCCACAGTTAGTTCAGGTAACCCTCAACTTATGACATTGAATCCAGTTTTCGGTCATAAATTGTGAGGGTCATAAAGTGAGTTACCCACATGATCAGACCTGATTTTGGGACTTCTTTTTGTGGTGGTCGTTAAATGAATGCCATGGTTATAAAGTGAATGCCACAGTCGTTAAGTGGACCCACCGTTTGCTGTGGGGTGATTTTTGCTGAGAACTGGAAATAAGTCGCAATTTCCAGCAAAAAAGGCATAAGTTGTGATCACGTAACCACGGGCCGCTACAAACAGCCATAAATGTGGAGCCAGTGGCCAAGTGCCCAAATGTGGTCATGTGACCATGGGGGAGGTGCAGGAGGCATCAAGAAAAAGGCAGCCAAGAATTTTTGTGGCATTTGTGTCCACCTGTTGAGTCTTCCCCAGGAAAGTGGGATAGGCAGATGCTGTTGTTTAATTATATTAAAGCAGAGATGGGCTGCAGCCGGTTCTCACTGGTTCCAGCGAACCAGTAGTTAAGATTTTGCACAGTTTGGTGAACTGGCAAATCCCATCACTGGCTGACCCTGCCCCCGCTCATTTTTCAGCCTGTTTTCCTGGTTGTTTTCTGGGCATTTTCAGGGCATTTTGGGGCCATTTTCTGGAGTGTTTTTCAGACTGTTTTCCAGGCCTTTTTTGGCCATTTTCCAGGCCCAAAACATCCCAAAAAAACAGCCTGAAAATGGCCTGAAAAACAGCTTGAGAATGCCCCCCAAGGCCTGAAAACAGCCAAAAATACCAGCCAGAAAACAGTCCAAAAACAGCCTGAAAATGCCCTCCCAAAGGCCCAGAAAACAGCCAAAAGCAGGCCAAAAAACAGGTGAGGTGGGGCCAGCCAGTGGTGGGGTTAGCCCCAACCAGCTGAATCCTACCTTTACCTTTGAGGTGAATGGCCAGGAGGCGGAGCTGGCTGTGATGAGTGACATCATCCACCCAGTTACATGACTAACTGGCCACACCTACCCAGCCAGGTGTTACACAATTATATTAAAGGTGTAAGCTACTCCAAGTAAATAGCAATAGCACTTAGACTTATATACCACTTCACAGTGCTTTTGCAGCCCTCTGTAAGCGGTTTACAGAGTCAGCCTCTTGCCCCCAACAATCTGGGTCCTCGTTTTACCCACCTCGGAAGGATAGAAGGCTGAGTCAACCTTGAGGTGGTTAGGATCAAACTGCTGGCAGCCAGCAGCCTCTAATACTGCATTCTAACTACTACTCCACCATGCAAAAGCTACCTTTTGCAACTGACTGACCCTGACTTGTCAATGCCGATGATGTTCAAGTGGTGCTCCAAATATTGGAGATTGGACCCAAGTTGCCTATTACTACGAGCTTTCTATTTTGTTTTCTTTTACCATAGTGGTTCTACTTCTGTTTGCAGGTCTTTTTATTTTGTGATTATCATTATTGTAACTTTACATATCGTATTTTACTTATAGTTTAGATACAATCACATTTTTGCAACTTCAGATTTTATCACATTTTATGTAATTTATGTAACTATTTTATAACCTAGACATAGATTGCTTCTTTTGGACCTCACGTATGGATTCCAGGCACGTTATTTTACTGTTTAATTTTGTCTTAAATTTTATTTACTATTTATTAAGATAGGTTTATAAATGACTGATTGTCTAGGTGACTTCGAGCCAGTTTCTCTCTCTCTCTTTCTCACTTCAACCTATCATGAAAGAGAGAATGCACAGATGCAAATCAAGTTCTTGGAGGAGAGGGAGGTTGTAATTCTAACTAATACATTTAATAAATAAATACCTTAAAATAAGTCAGCTGCCTGTGATCTAAAGCAGGGTGCTCCAAAATTGGCAATTTTAAGACTTGTGGCTGGCTGGGGAATTCTGGGAATTGAAGTCCACAAGTCTTAAAGTTGCTAAGTTTGGAGATCCCTGCTCTAAAAGTTATGATCTAAAGTCAACCTCAACTCAACAAGGAACTTCATGGACATAGAAACAATACAAAAATGGTTTGCAAGATGTTTTGTTTTTTCAAGTTTGCAGTCTAGGTAGCCTACAGCTCTGGTGTGTCCTTGTGGTCTTCCATTTGTGATTTTACTAGATGCTATCACGAATGTCCATGAACTCATTATAGTTCTACAACAGGGACAGGCAATCCAGTTCCTCTTCAGGTGAATGGACTACAACTCCTACAGTCTTTTCCAGGGGTGGGATTCTACCGGTTCTGTCCAGCTCTGTAGAACCGGTAGCTCTGAAGAGCAGCAGACATAGAACCAGTTCTATGTCTGCTGCTGTTTTGGCCCGCCCGCCCGCCCGGGCTCCTACCTGACCTTTATTTCCTGCTTTTTCAACCTCAGCTGCCGTGCAAGGCACAGCTGTGGTTGAAAAAGCAGGAAAAAATTGCTTTTTCAAACGCTGCTTCCCTGCATGCAGCGCTGCTCAGCTGTCCAGGCAGCAAGCTGACGAAGATTTATACGCGCGTGCAGTGTGCAGGGAAGCACATTGTAAACCACCGAACCTGTAGTTAACCCTGTCGGATCCCACCCCTGCTCCTTTCCAAACTCCTCTGCTAATTGGGGCTGATGAGAGCTCCAGTCCAAAATGCCTGAAGGGCACCACATGCCTCCATCCCAGTCTAATACTTACGCCATGATGCCTGACAGATGGAAGACCTCTGCAGACAGATACGCCATGTAACTGTACAGAAAGACGAAAAGAGGTTCGATGACCCGGATGTGGGAGGTGAAGCGGGAGGTGAAGGCTCCGATGATGCCGTAGACAACCCCGACAAAGACGCCCCCTAGAGCCACCACAAAGAAGCTCAGGAAGCCTAGGATGATGTCCGTGAGGGTGACTTTTTCAAAGTTGGCAAACTCTTCGAAAAGGTGGTAGAGAACCTGGGGAGACACAAAGGAGGAAGAGAAAAGCCGTCTCAGCCCACTGAGGCAGTGGTCAGAGAGAGATTGCCAATAGGAGTGCCAACATGAAAGGGAATAACTATCCCACAAAGGGAAGGAGAAGGAATGGTGCAGTGGCCTAAAGGTGGATCTCTTGCCTCACAATCAGGAGGCTGTGACTTCAATCCTAGGTAGAGGCAGAAATTTCTCTCTCTAGGCTCGTTGGGAATATATCTGCTGAATATAACTCCGCATTGGTGACAGGAAGGGCATCCGGCCAGTAAACACTCAACTCTGTTCAGACTGCACCCCGTAAGGGATTATGGAGTCGTTAAAAGGAGATGAAAGGGAAGGGCAAAAGTTGGGTCAAAGGGGAACATAGTTGTTTTTTTTTAATCTGCAGCATTTTTTCCTGCTGAGTACAAGCTGAACGTAATTGCTCTCTTGAGAATCAACACGGCAAACCACGCACCAAGCTGGCCTCTTTGGCTAAAACGCCAAAACCCTCAATGCTTAGAACAGCCGTGGGCAAACTACGGCCCGGGGGCCGGATCCGGCCCATTCGGCTGTTCCATCCGGCCTGTGGAGCCGAAAGAGCGGAGGGTTCTCTTGCTCTCCCAGAAGGCTACGTGAAGTAATCTAACTTTGAATTTATATTAGTTCACACCAACACTCCATCCATGCTTTTGTTCGCCCTCCGTCCAGTTTAAGAACCCATTGTGGCCCTCGAGTCAAAAAGTTTGCCCACCCTGGCTTAGAAGGACCAGTAAAATGGCAGGAACATCGTCTCCCTACCATTTAGGATCAGTCTTTTCAGTTCAACTAGCCAGGTACTCCTCAACTTACGACCATACTTGAGCCCAAAATTTCTGTTGCTAAGGGACTGAACTGAGCTTTGTCCCACTTTACGATCTTTGTTGCCAGAGTTGTTAAGTGAATCGTCACAGTTTTCACATTAGTAATGTTGTTGTTAAATGAATCTGGCTTCTCTCTTGACTTTGCTTGTCAGAAGGTCACAAAAGGTGATCACCAGCAGTGGGATCCTACCTGTTCCACTACCAGTTTGGTGATCGCGCACCTGTGCGCACGCAGCTTTCCCCACACCAGCTGAGGCCTGCAGCAGCCAATCAGCTGAGAGGAGAAAGAAGAGAAAAGCAGGGTGGCAGGGCCTATCTTGCATTTTTCTCTTCTTTCTCCTGTCAGCTGATTGTCCAGCCTCTTCTCCCTCTTCTCAGCTGATCATCGGAGGCTTTTCTTTACTACTGATTCAGCTGAACCGGTCCAAACCAGTAGCATACCACTACTGATGATCACCTGAGCCCAGGTCATTACAACCGTCATGAATACGAACCAGTTGCCAAGCACCTGATTTTTGATCGTGTGAACATGGGGATGCTGCAATGGTCGTAAGGGTGGAAAATGGTCATAAGTCACTTTTTCATTGCCGCTGTATCACTGAACGAACTGTTGTAAGTTGAGGACTATCCAGTACAGTTAAGGGAGCCAGCAAGGATGAGTTCTGCACAATTTCTTTCCTTCTCTCATATACTTGCTTCCACATTGTGATCTGAGCCGAGTTCTGTTGCATTTCAAATGGAGACATGGGTTTTAATTGAAGGTATACTTACTATCTATCTATCTATCTATCTATCTATCTATCTATCTATTTATTTATTTATTTATTTGACTTGTATGCCGCCCCCTCTCCAAAAAGGACTTGGGGCGGCTCACACATAAAATCTGAACAATAAATTAATTACCTAAAATGAGATTAAATTAAACAAGCCAAATTATCTAAAAACCCATTAATAATTTAAAATAAAAACCAATCCCCCCGAGGAGTCAGCACAGCACAGCCTGTTCAAACAACCAGGTTTTTAAATCATGGCGGAAGGTGCGGAGGTCAGGGGCCAGGCGGAGCCCCAGAGGTAGTTGGTTCCACAGAGTGGGAGCCGCAACAGAGTAGGCCCTCCCCCGGGATACCGCCAAACGACACTGGGTCGCAGATGGCACCCCGAGGAGTCCCTGCCTGTGCGCTCGTACAGGGCGGTTGGTATTCGATGCTGGCAATAGACGCTCCCGTAGATAACCCGGACCCATGTCTCATAGGACTTTGAATGTCAATACCAGAACCTTGAATCTCATCCGGAAATTCAATTGTAAATCAAGATCATCATCTTCATTTAACGACTCTATAATCCCTTGTGGGGGTGGAGTCTGGGCAACTGAATGGAGCTGAGTGTTTACTGGCCGGATGCCCTTCCTGTCACCAATGCAGAGTTTTTCATTCAGCAGACATATTCCCAAGAATATATAAGAGCCAAACTTCGTACAGAAGAAGAGTAGCTGATGAGGGTTTGGCATTCATTTCTAGTTTAATCAAGTGATGGTTTATTAACTGTCTAACGTACAATCCTGAGATGTCTTCCCTGGTAGTCTTCTGTTGAAATACAAACTCGGTTCAGCCTTGTTAAGCTTTTTTTGAACTTAGATGCCAGCATGTTGCTGGGCAATCATTACCAAGGGCTTCCATGCATATCGGTTGCTCTAACTGGGTGCTTTCTTTTCGCTTTCCCCCTCCCCCTCTGCTTTTGATATAAAACAAAACTGGCTAAGAATAGAACACCGCACTAACATTTAAATACTGTACAATTATTTTTAGCCTCCTGTTTGTACTTAGCCATCTAAATGTATTTCCAAACATACTCAGACACTGAGAGCAATCTCTGCTACGGAATGTTATTTTATTTAGAGAGGCTGGTGCGGAGTATAATCAAAAATTTGCTCCCCAGTGAATTCTTTCATTGAAATTTCAGGCACAATAGCTCCCCTGGTTTCTTCTTCCCATCCCTTCTCTCTCATTTTCAATGGCTTTCCAGTTCCCAAAGTTTTTACTTTTTTTAATACTTGAATATATGTATACTTACAAGTTATAGCAATAACACTTATATACCTCTTTATAGTCCTTTACAGCCCTCTCCAAGCAGTCTACAGAGTCAGCCTCTTGCCCCCAACAATCTGGGTCCTCATATTACCCACCTCGGAAGGATGGAAGGCTGAGTGAACCTTGAGCCTGGTGAGATTCGAACTGCCGAATTGCAGGCAGCCAGCAGTTAGTGGAAGTGCTCTGCAGTTCTGCATTATAACCACTGTGCCACCATGGCTCAAGGAAGGAAGGAAGGAAAGAAACATGGAAGGGGAGGAGGAAGGAAGGAAGGGAGATAAGGAAAGAAGATAAGGAAGGAATAGCTATAGCACTTAGACTTACATACTGCTTCACAGTGCTTTACAGCCCTCTCCAAGCGGTTTACAGAGTCAGCCCCCAATAATCTCAGTCCTCATTTTACCCACCTCGGAAGGATGGAAGGCTGAGTCAACCTTGAGCCGGTCAGGATCGAACTCCTGGCAATGGGCAGGGTTAGCCTGCAATAGTGCATTCTAACCACTGTGCCATCACGGCTCTTACAGTTTATATTGCAAGTTTCACAACAATATATTTTTTAAATACTTTTTTTTTAAAAAAAGGATAATCATATACATTTCTTCAAGCTGCAATACTTACTGAACTTCTAATCTGCATTAATCCACCCCCTGCTACCAATTTCCCATTAGGCAAACGGAGTTGCTTAAATTCCCTTTGCCTTCTCTCTTAGGAACCCAAGTTATTTACTGAGACGACCATATACAGGTAGTCCTCAATTTATGACCCAACAATTTCCGTTGTTAAGTGAGACATTGGTTAAGTGAGTTTTGCCCCATTTTACGACTTTTCTTGCCATCGTTGTTAAGTGAATTGCTGCAGTCGATAAGTTAGTAACACAGTTGTTAAGTGAATTTGGTTTCTCCATTGACTTTGCTTGTCAGAAGGTCACAAAAGGGGACCACATGACACTTCAACCGTCATAAATATGAGGCAGTTGCCAAGCATCTGAATTTTGATCATACGATCATAGGGATGCTGTAAAGGTGGTAACCATGAAAAACAGCCATAAGTCACATTTTTCAGTGCCGTTGTAACTTTGAATGGTCACTAAACGAACTGTTTTAAGTCGAGGACTACCTGTAAAAACATCTTGAGATGAAACGATTAGGTGCAAGCAACCAGATCCACACGTAAATGGTTCAAGTTGACCAGTTTATTATGTTCTACCTGTGGTACAAGGATCTCACCAGGTTGATTGCCTTCCCTTGGGAACAAACAAATAAGGTTTCATGGAACTTAAGAGAGAGGGACAGTCCTAGCTCTCTTGTAGTTGGGCTACAAGGCTGACTCCCAGCTTGTTCCCTCCTCCTGCCTGGATGGGAATTTCCCAACATAAACAGTTATCGCGGTTTACCCCCACCAGAGGTGGCATTCAGCAGGTTCTGACCAGTTCTGGAGAACCGGTAGCGAAAATTTTGAGTAGTTCAGAGAACCAGCAAGTCCCACCTCTGACTGTCCCCGCCCCCATCTATTCTCCACCTCCTGAGTCCCAGCTGATTGGCTGGGTCTTCTTTGGTTGCCCTGCACAGGAGAATGGAGCTGGAAAGCAGGTCAGTGGGGTGGGGAGGGAATGGGGATTTTGCAGTATCCTTCCCCTGCCATGCCCACCAAGCCACACCCACCAAGCCACACTCACAGAACTGGTAGTAAAAAAATTTGAATCCCACCACTGACTCAAACCTTGTAGCCATAAATAATACAACTTATGCCCAGATAGAGGGGGAAGTTTGGCATTAACTGAATGAAGGGAATTTGCTTAAATAATGGGGGGGGAAGAGGTGGTATTCAGCAGGTTCTGACCAGTTCTGGAGAACCGGTAGCAGAAATTTGGGGTAGTTCAGAGAACCGGCAAATCCCACCTCTGACTGGCCCCGCCCCCATCTCTTCTCTGCCTCCTGAGTCCCAGCTGATCGGCTGGCTCTTCTTTGGTTGTCCTGCACAGGAGAACAGAGCTGGAAAGCAGGTCAGTGGGGTGGGGAGGGAATGGGGATTTTACAGTATCCTTCCCTTGCCACGCCCACCAAGCCACGCCCACCAAACCGGTAGTAAAACATTTTGAATCCCACCACTGACCCCCACCCCTGCACAAGGGAACTTTCCCTCACCAAGATATGTGAAAACGAATAAAAGGATCACCTCCCCTCCCTTCCTCCAATTTCCAATTCTCTAGTGAACACAACCAAAAGTGCTAAAACAAAAAGACTCATTAGCCACTTATAAGGAGCCTTGGTGGTGCAGGCTATTAAATGCCTAGCACTTAGTTCCAGCTGCCTGCAATTAGAGCAGGCTCGGATCCCACCAGGCTCAAGGTTGACTCAGCCTTCCATCCTCTCGGGGTAGGTAAATTGAGGACCCAAGATTGTTGGGGGCAATAAGCTGACTTTGTAAAAATGCCGCTTAGTAATAAGCAGGCCTATACAATGGAATGGAGGCTATTGCTGAGCACATTGGGTTGTGCTCCAAACATTGTAAGCCGCCCTGAGTCTCCGGAGAAGGGCGGCATATAAACATGAATAAAAAAATTTAAAAAAATTATTTCCTATGCAATACTCTCTGCATCTTGGAAGAAGGAAATGTCAAATCATTTCTGCATTGCTATATAGATGTGTGCTCGATAGACATTTTTATTTTTTTAACCAACATTGCTTGCCGTTAAGAACTAGATGACAGAACGAAGACCTAATATAACCTGGCTTTCATGAACCTTCACCTTTAATGTGTGCTGGGATGGTGGGGGATTTCAGGAGTTGTGGACCTAAACAAAATATAAAGGCCTGCAAATAGAAGTAGAACATCTATGGCAAAAGAAAGCAAAGATGATACCAATAAATACTGCCTCCAAAATGTCTGGAGCACCATTTGAACACCATTGGCATTGGCAAAATCACCATCAGTCAATTGCAAAAGGCAGCTTTACTTGGAGCAGCTTTAAGACCGTCAGAGAACAACATCTGCCTATCCTAGATCCTTGGGAAGGGCTCGATGGGCGGATAAAAATGCCAAATCCAGTCTAAATGTCTGGCTGACTGTGCAGCCAATTATAATGATAATCTGAATAGCACTGATGATGCTTTCTTGTTTGGGTAACAAAATGTCTGCAAGAAAACAAGCAAGCTCAGAGAGCACCAAGCACTCCTCAATCTGAATAGAGAATATTGCAGGATCTGGAGACAGCAGACTAAACTGGAGAAAATTACAACAGCAAAAGAAAGCAAAGATAGTACCAAAAATAGGTACCTTGCCTGCAATTCCAACACCGTTGGCATTGACAAAATCACTACCAGTTAATTGCAAAAGGCAGCTTTCCCTGGAACAGCTTACAGCTTGCAACAATACCTTTACGACCACCAAACAACACCAAATGCCTATCCCAGGTCCTTGGGAAATATTTGATAGGTGGATAAAAATGCCAAATCCAGTCTAATCATTAAGTGTTGTACCTTATGATTCTTGATGAATGTATCTTTTCTTTCATGTATACTGAGAGTATTTGTACCAAGACAAATTCCTTGTGTGTCCAATCACACTTGGCCAATAAAGAATTCTATTCTATTCTATTCTATTCTATTCTATTCTATTCTATTCTATTCTATTCTAAACATCTGGCTGACTGTGCAATGGACAACAATAAATTATATTGATTCCCTGCCCAATTTCCAACAACAATTTCCAACAACAAGCCTTGGTGGTGCAGGCTGTTAAACACCTAGCACTTAGCTCCAGCTGCCTGCAATTAGTGCAGGCTCGAATCCCACCAGGCTCAAGGTTGACTCAGCCTTCCATCCTCTCGGGGTAGGTAAATTGAGGACCCAAGATTGTTGGGGGCAATAAGCTGACTTTGTAAAAATGCCGCTTGAGGGGGGCCAAAAAAAGCCCTAGTAATAAGCAGGCATATATAATAGAATGAAGGCTATTGCTGAGCACATTGGATTGTGCTCTAAAGATTGTAAGCCAACCTGAGTCTCCAGAGAAGGGCGGCACATAAATGTAAATAAAACAAACAAACCAACAAACTCTAGACTTCCTTTTGAAAAAGACTAATGAAAGCCTTCCTTGTCTTAGCCAATTATAACCTGAAACTGGTCCAGCTATCAGGAGCCTGTGTCTTTTTCTTTGAGACTTTGATGTGGTGAGGACACTGCATCATCTCCCTCTTACCCTGCAGGGGGCTGGAGAACGGACATCAAAAATGAAAGCAAGATTATGCAAGATCCAATATGTGTTGGCTCATGTCTGTGGCATCCACTTTCCTGCTGGGGCAGCATAAATTCAGGGCAGGCCAAGAAACAGAAGAAAGGAACAGCGTTGGAGAAGAAAAGTAACAGCATTGGATGTTTTTTTAAGCATCATGGTGCTTTATGGCAGAAGATGATATAAGGTTAATAGCTTCACTGCATCTTAATCACTTAGTGAGATAATCCAAGGCATCTTCTGGAATCTAGATAGATGACAATTTCCCCAATGATTGATTCCAACACCCAGAATTCCTAGCAAGGTCATGCTGGTTAGGAAATTATGGAAGCTGAAGTCCACACAAGACTAGACAAGACTGAGTTTTAACAGACAGATTAACAGAGTTGGAAGGGACCTTGTAGGTGATCTAGTCCAACCCCCAGCCCAAGCAGGAGACCCTACACCATTTCTGACAAATGGCAGTCCAATCTCTTCTTGAAAGCCTCTAGTGATGAAGCTCCCACAGCTTCCGAAGGCAACTTCTGTTCCATGGGTTGATTGTTCTCACTGTCAGAAAATTTCTCCTTATTTCCATGTTGAATCTCTCCTTGTTCAGTTTCCATCAAGTATTCCTTCTCTGGCGTTCGGGTGCTTTGGAAAACAGCTTGATCCCCTCCACTCTGTGGCAGCCCCTCAAATATTGGAAGATTGCTATCATGTCTCCCTCAGTCCTCCTGTCATGCTCCTGGTGGAGACTGACTCTGAGGGAGAGGAGGAACAGCCAACAGGGAGTGGAAGTGTGGCTCCGGAGGTTGTGGAGGAGGCTGGGGAAGGGCAGAGGCTGGCTGGGCAGTCAGAGGAGGACCCAGGCCCATCCCCTATCCATCCTAGGGCATGCAGGGAGGAGAGGATAAGGGAGAGACATGGTCTACAGGGGAGGAGAGGGCCTTGATCCTCTTCATGGGCTGCAGCTGTGACAACTGGATAAGAGGACGGACATGCGTACGGGCGAGTGCTGGAAACAAAGCGTGGAAATATCTCTAGTTTATTGTTCCTCTCTGAGTTTGGCGTCCTTCCCAGTGTGTGTTCTGATATCTGTGGACGTCTTCCAGCCGTTATCTTGCCTGGTTTGTGTTGTTTTTTACTCTTTACAATTTAAATGGCATTTCCTCCTTCTTGTAACTGCTTATGTGGGAGTTTTTTGTCTCAAGGATATTTGGAGCTTGGAAGCAAAATGAAGGAATAAAAGGGGCTTCAGTTGTTTTTTGTGACTGTGTTTGTTTTGTATCCCATCCTGGGTCATCGCAGAGACCTTCCTTGTGTTAGGGACCGAAAGCAGATCTCTTACATTAAGCCATAGCAGATTCCCCAGAAAATGCAACTTAGAATATAAATGGGTGTGCAAGAAAATCCCTTCCCAGATTTTTCTTTTTCTATGCAGGTTTTTATAGGTAACATTGCTACAAGTTATGGTCATTTGCAATAATATTCTGCATGAGATACAGAGTGGGGAGAAGACAAAGGCTACTTCAAGGACTGCTGTGTAAGCTGTATGTGGCAGACCAGACAGGAAACATGACCAGATGAGCTAATTCTACTGTCAGGGCTCCTACTAATGAAATCAAAACTCTGAGGCCTGGAGTTTCCTCAAAGTTAAATTTAATTAGGAATACCATATGGGCACAACTGGTGAAAACCTGACTCTGAAGGACCCGAGGTTCCCTCCCCCCAAATCAAAACCCAAAGTTCATGCCCACCCAGGTCACACATCCATCTCATGGCCCAATCAGGTCACAGTCCTCCTCCGGCTGTCTCAGGGCCACACCTTCCAAGCACCTGGTGGGGATGTCCTTGGCTCCCAAGGGAAAGAATGTTATCTCTGCCTCCCCCTTCATGTTCCCACAGCTGCAACCGGCCTTGCTGTGGCAGCCCTGAAGATTTTCCAAAATGGTTTCAGGGCTGACATCTACTTTATTGTAAGGTTACATTAGCAGAATCTTGCAAGTCTCAAAGTGCCACTCCACCTGTTGTGGGCTAAACTACCTTTTATCTGTTTCATTGGTGGCCCTGTCTCAAAGCCATGTCCATATATGCCATTACACCCTGCCTGCAAACCATCTGTCAGTCCTGCCCCAACTTAGTCCCTTAAGCATGAACAACTCTCGATTCCATTCAGTTGTCCTGACATCAGTCTCAAAGTGTGATGACCCGGGGTGTGGCACAAAGGCGCCACAGTCAGATAATCAGTAGGAGTCCCTTTATTAGCTCCAACTTTGCCCCCAATGTCCAGGTTACCTTCCAGCTGGAGAAAAACTCTCCCAGGAACAGCCTTTGACTACAACAAATCAAGTCCAAAACATGGTCAACACAAACTCTAATTATAAGTCCACTCAAGCCAAAATGAGGTAATTAGTTTGACAGGGCAGGAGCAAGAATTCCAGAAATGCAGGCATTGCAAAACTCACAAGTTTGGGAAGGCCAAAGACAACACAGGGCAAAGTCACGTTTGCTCTCAGCAGCTGCCACAGTCAGCATTCAGTTCTTTTAAGTTTTCATTCCCAGGTGTGGCTAATGAAGGGAATCAGGGCCCTTTCCTCCCCCGTAAGCCATGCAACCCACATTGCTCTCTTCTCCGTTCCTCCCTGTGTGCCCTAGGATGAAGAGGGGGTGGGCCTGGGTGTTCCTCTGAACTCCCTCTCCCTGGTTCTATCTTTCCCCTGCTCTGCCCAGCCAGACTTTGCCCTTCCACAGCCTCCTCCACAGCCAAGGGAGCCACACTCCCACTCCGTCAGCTGTTCATCTTCCTCCTTGGACTTTGACTCCAGCAGGGGCATGACTCAAAGGTTTACGTTACTAGAGGCCAAGTGGATTACAGTATAACAAAGCCAGAACTGAAGTTCGCATGCCAAACTTTCCCAGTTAACTTTTTCCCTTTTGTCCCTTCCCATTGTTGATCCCTCATTGTCCAATCCCCTTCAAATAAAATGTTTTGGGAATGGTTTCTTCAACTGTTGAGTAGGCAGTGAGGAGATGCATGACTTTTCTAGCTGTCTGACCTTGAAGTTGTGTCTCTAGAAAATACGATGAGTCATTAGCTTCCTCCCCCCATCCAGCTCCCCCCCCCCAGTTCATGGCAGACTGGCAGCTAGCGAATGCACAGCGCAGGCATGAGATGGCAGTTCTGATGCCATCTTTGCAGGAATGTTTGAGCAGAACTCTAAGACAGTTTTCTACCCAGGACAGATGACAATATGTCACTTCCTGTGCAGGAGATGAACAGGAATTGACTCTTTCTTCAGTATAAATGCTTGGGTAATATTTCCTGCCATTGAGGAAACAGCCTAGTTTACAGCTCAGGACTGTAATATTCTGTAAGAGTGTTCTTGAGAAATAGAAAAAGTCATAGACTAGGCCAGTGGTGGCTAACCTTTTTGGGCTCCTGTGCCAAAAATTGTGAGCGCACTTGCGCTTGCGTGCTCACATGCCAGCACCCAGAAGGCAATGCACGCCCCCCCCACACCCCCTATGCATGTACGTGCAATCCCCACCCACCCACCCCGCTGCCCTTACCTGCACTGCGCCTCACAGCTGATTTTCGGCCGGTTTGAGGCCTTTTTCGGCCTCCCAGAGGCTTGAGGAAGGCTTCTGCAGGCTTTGCAGGCCGAAAACTAGCCCCATTTTGTCACTTCTGGTATTGTCGGAAAAACAGGAAGTGATGAAATGGGGCTAGTTTTTGGCCTGCAAAGCCTGCAGAAGCCTGCAGAAGCCTTCTTCAAGTCTCTGGGAGGCCGAAAAAGGCCTCAAACTGGCCGAAAATCAGCTGTGAAGTGTGCGCATATGCAGTGAGGTAAGTTTGCCTGCAGCTCGCATCCCGGCACAAATGGCTCTGCATGCCACCTGTGGCACATGTGCCATAGGTTCACCATCACGGGACTAGGCAATGTCATGTTTGTTGCTGTTGTTCAGTCACTCTGTCTGACTCTTCGCTACCCCAGGACCATAGATACTAGGCTCTCAGGTCCTCCACAGTCTCCCAGAATGCCCATCTTCATGCTCATTGCATCAATGACACTATCTATCCATCTCATCCTCTGCCATCCCCTTCTCCTTTTGCCTTCCATCTTTCCCAACATCAGAGTCCTCTCTTCTCATTAGGTGGCCAAAGTATTTGAGTTTCGGCTTCCGTATCTGTCCTTCCAAAAAACAGTCAGGGTTGATCTCCTTTAGGATTGACTGATTTGATCTCCTTGCAGTCAAAAGAGACACTCAAAGGACTTCTCCAGCACTCCACAATTTGAAAGTATCAGTTCTTCAGTGATCATATAAGAGGCACCTTAGTCTGCAGAAGCAACGGGGCATGGCAAATATCTCAGAAGAGACCCTAGTTTCTGCCTTGTAAAGATGAGGGGGAAAGATGTACTTCCAGACTTGCAAGATACTGTTACTATAATTTTAGAATAAAGGTAGTAGTGTTAGTACTCATAGCTGATGCTCCTTGTCCAGTCTACCTCTAAGGGTTGGTAATGAATGTCCATGAAGCACAACATTGCATTGTCCTTCCATACTTCACAATCCTCCTTCATCCTTTGGTATCTGCTGTTGGAGGTGACACTCTCTTTAATAATAGGGCTTGCCCTATTTCCAAAATAGCAGAGAACTGGACCTCAGAAGATCTACCAAGAGAGCTACAAAGAACAAACAATTGGCATTCCAACTTCAATAATTTGTTAACCGGCCCACTGATGACAAACCTCCACCAATCAATTCAAGTGTTAATCAACCAATTTATTTTCAAGTCATTCCAACAGGGCCCTTGCTTTATACAAATAATCTCATAATTGATTGTTGCTATTAAGTTGTCTACATCTTGCCACACTACATTTGCCAATTTCCCTTGTCTGGGAGGTTGGTCTTCTCTATCCTTCCATCCATAACTCAGAATTACTTCAACCAAAGCTGACATTTTCCAATCTGTTCTGAGTTGCTCACAGAGCTGTGAATTCTAACATAAACCTGCCAATTTTTTCACTGTAAAAGGTGAAGGTAAAGGTTCCCTTCGCACTTACGTGCTAGTTGTTTCCGGCTCTAGGGGGCTCATCTCCATTACAAAGCTGAAGAGCCAGCGCTGTCCGAAGACGTCTCCGTGGCCATGTGGCCGGCATGACTAAATGCCGAAGGCACACGGAACACTGTTACCTTCCCACCAAAGTGGTCCCTATTTTTCTACTTGCATTTTTTACATGCTTTCAAACTTCTAGGTTGGCAGAAGCTGGGACAAGTAACAGGAGCTCACTCCATTATGTGGTGCTAGGGATTCGAATCGCCAAACTGCTGACCTTTCTGATCGACAAGCGCAGCGTCTTAGCCACTGAGCCACTAGGTCCCCTTATTTTTCACTGTAAGCTAGGACAAACCCTCCAGATGAGATCCGCACCCACTCTCCTGACCTGAAGACCTGGCTCTACCAGTTGGCCTGGGGCCTCTATAGGAAGGGGCACCACTCTGGAGGAGGCTACTGGAGTAAGACCCCACCTCTCCCCATGTACTTTGTGCTCCCTTCCCCCATCTTTCAATTGTAAATTATCATTAGTATTGCTAATTATTGTTTTATCATTTTAAAGTGTATCTGTTTTTAATGTTTTGTAAGCCATCTAGTCATCTCCAGATGAGATAGGAGGCACACAAATTTTAAAAATAATAGAAAAAAAATAAAATGAAAATGAAATAATGGCAAATGATAGTCACCTGACCTTGGGACTCTGCAATCTTGGTAAATATGTACCAATTGCCAAACACCTGAATCTTGATCCTGTGACCATGGGGATACTGCAATGGTTTTAAGTATGAGTACCTGTTGTAAGTCACTTTTTTCAGTGTCATAAGTTTGAATGGTCGCTAAATGAATTATCATGTTCGAGGACTACGTTGTTTTAAATAAATAAGGACTACCTGAAATATAATGCAATAAATTTAAAATCAAATGCATGAGTATGTTTCATGAAGTTAAAAGATTTTGTCCAAACATTGCCTTTGGTTTCTGACATTTAGCAGGCTTCACCTTTAGAAAGCCTTCTGTCTTTTTCCAGTTGCTACGTATCTGTTGATGTTCTGGAAGGCTTTTTTTAGTGGCCCATTAGCTATTTTAGTTTCATTTGTTCCAAATTATGTTTAGGGCTTTATCATTTTCTATTGGGCTTTGGATAAATATTGCTAGGCACTTGGGGAATCTCTGATTAAGAGGCTGGAATGAATGCTTTCATTTTTAAAAAGGGTAGTAACGTTTTAACAGATGTATTATGAAGTCCCTTAGCCATGACTACAGTGAATGAATTCCCATATTCAGGCCAATCTGTTGGTCCAACTACTTCAGTACTGTCAACAGTGGCTGGAAGCAAGTCCTCTGTGACAGGGCTTTGACAAACTACCCCCATTCAAATCATAAGTCTCTAGCCACATCTCTCAGAGTAAAAAAAAAAAGATTTATTAGGAGTGACCATGTCGGCATTACCTGGGTGCAGCCAACACTAAGACACATCATTCATTTCCCCCTTGACCCTGGTCTTCCCCCCACCCCGTGGATGTATATTCTCCAATGGGACACATCCATAGCCAAGAGTCATCAATCATGCTCTCCAGTAATAATCTTGTGTGCCAACAGCTTCGGGCTGCCTAGCAATTATCTGAAGCATTTCAGGAATGCACTACTTTCCCCACTCCCTTTCTGCTGGCTACTAAAAAGACCAAAGAAGTATTTTCAGTTGAAATTCTGAGCTTTAGAGATGACCTTTTTTTACCCACTTATCTGAAGCTCTTAAATCAAATAAATTAAATCTACAAACTGATGGAATGCAATGCATGTACTATGCTACAAGGCCAACAGCCGAATTCAATGTTAGCAACTAGAACTTATGGTCTCCTTGCTTCTAGTTTAGGGCCTTAACCACTACAACAAACTCGTCTCTCTTAAATACGGTACAGCTCATATTAAATTGGCAGAGATTTTCTCACATTTCAGGAGAAAGAAAAAAAAGACTTTTCCCTACTTATCTGTGATCTTCTGCAGACAAACTCGGTTTTCTATCCCTGGGCTAACATTTAGGAAGACAAGAAGTAGATGTCTATCAAATGAATGTTCAGTTCATCCTGAGCAGACACAGGATATTTCTGACTACGAGAAGCTAAGAATCTAGGGATGCTAAGAAATCAAAAGGCAAAGTGATCCTTCCTTTGAGGTTCCCTTGGCATCAGCTGATCCCTTCTGGAGACAAGAAATCTCTCAGCTAATAATACCTACATCGATGTCTGCATGCAGTGTGTTTCCTTGGGAGTATGGACATTGTGTTGAATTGTGCACAAGACATTTTATGTGTCTCCTCCTCCTTTGCTGCCTTGTGCCCTAAATCAAGGGTCTCCAAACTTGGCAACTTGAAGACTTGTGGACTTCAACTCCCAAAATTCTGGGAGCATAGCTGGCTGAGGAATTCTGGTAGTTGAAGTCCACAAGTCTTCAAGTTGCCAAGTTTGGAGACCTCTGCCCCAAATCCACAAAGACTTCCTTTATTCCAAGACAAAGCCATCTCTGCCAAAGCTGCGCTCTACTTACCACAGTAACGGCATCATTCAGCAACGATTCACCAAACACCAAGATGTGCAAAAGTTCATTGATGTGAATCTCCTCAAATACAGCCAGCACAGCCACAGGATCCACTGCCGAGATGATGCTGCCAAAGAGCAGGTTGTACAAGAGGCCAATGTCTGATAAAAGAGGGCCACTTAACTGACACACGGCGTACATCAGAGCCCCTACGAAGAAAGCATTCCATAATGTCCCAATCACCGCGAAAATCAAGATGGTGCCCATGTTCTCAGTGAACTGGCGTAAGGGCAAGAAGTAACCAGCATCCAGGATGATGGGTGGGAGAAGGAAGAGGAAGAAGACTTTGGAATTTAGGACTGGAGGGGTTTCCCCCACGGCTTTAATGAGCCCACCAACCAGCAGTCCTACGACAATGAGTAAGCAGCTCTCAGGAACTATGTTGGAAACGGTTGGAATCACATGGAATCCTGTAAGTAGAGACAAAAGCAACATGGTCAAGATTTTAGCAGCTTTAGTAAAGCTGCATCCTTTGCATGTTCCAGTTCTTCAGTTTTGCCAAGAAACTAAATTTACATAATCTATGATGTTACCTGGATTGGTAATGAAATGTCTGCAAGGAAACAACCAAGCTCGGAGAGCATTAAGGAGGCCTTATTACACCACCTCCTAGAATCTGGGTGTGAAAGACTGAAGGATCCTGAAACAAGACTTGGTCCTTTAAAGATATACAGTTGCACATTTTGGGTCCAGGACAACCTGATCTCTGCAGCAGAACACATTGGATTCTGTGATCAGCCTAGATTATGCAAAGTGGGAACATTAGCGTGAAGACATTCTTAAGTCATTAGCTGCAATGTTACATGTATATACCCTGGAGTAAATTCCAGATAACTCAGCTCATCTTATTAGGTTTGTAAAATTGCATAGCTAGAACAGTTTATCTGTAATGAATCTGCATCTTTCCTACCACATCTCCTCTCCAATTTAATTCCCATCTTGCATCACGTCCAGAAGTAGACTTGAATGAGAGGAGGAACCTGGCAGAGTTTAATTATTGATTGTTCTTCCTTATTTAATGTCATATGTATCATCATTTCCTTATTTCCAACAATCAGTCTGGTCTTGGCATGGTGAGGTAGCCCAAAACAACATCATCCCCTCCAACAGACAGTGATCAGCAGTCTGGAAGGAACCTGAGCCTGCAAAAATGAATCAAACATTTTTGGGGAGAAGGGTCTGCTCTTAAACATGCGAGCAATTTCCAGAAAAAAGGAAGAGGACTGAGCACATTCAGGGATAGCATAATGCTGGCCAATTTTTGGAGATGAGATAAAATGAAGTTGTTAAATCCCAGATAGGAACAATTCTGATGTTTTATAGAATTCTTTATAGAATTCTTTATTGGCCAAGTGTGATTGGACACACAAGAAATTTGTCTTTGGTTCATATGCTCTCAGTGTACATAAAGAAAAAATGAAATACATTCATCAAGAATCATAAGATACAACACTATTAGGTTAGATTAGCAATCAAATCATACTAGGAAACAAATAAAACAATATAAATTGTAAAAATACAAGCAACACGGTTATAGTCATAAGTGGGAAGAGATAGGTACTAGGAAGGATGAGAAGGCAATAGTAATACAATCCTAGTAAATAATTTGATAGTGTTGTGGGAATTAGTTGTTTAGCAGAGTGATGGCATTCAGGAAAAAACTGTCCTTGTGTCTAGTTGTTCTGGTGTGCAGTGCCCTATAGCATCATTTTGAGGGTATAAGTTGAAACAATTTATGTTCAGGATGTGAGGGGTCTGTAGATATTTTCACAGCCCTCTGTTTGACTCGTGCAGTATACAGGTTGTCAATGAAAGGCAGATTGGTAGCAATTGTTTTTTCTGCAATTTTAATTATCCTCTGAAGTCTGTGTCTGTCTTGTTGGGTTGCAGAACCAAACCAGACAGTTATAGAGGTACAGATGACAGACTCAATCATTCCTCTGTAGAACTGAATCAGCAGCTCCTTGGGCAGTTTGAGCTTTCTGAGTTGGCACAGAAAGAACATTCTTTGTTGTGCTTTTTTGATGACGTTTTTGATGTTAGGTGTCCATTTTAGGTCTTGAGATATGATAGAACCTAGAAACTTGAAGATCACTACTGTTGATACTGTGTTGTCTAGTATTGTAAGAGGTGGTAGTATGGGAGGGTTTCTCCTAAAGACTACCGCCATTTCTATGGTTTTGAGTGGCTTTAGTTTAAGATTGTTCTGGATGCACCTCAAGGCTAGTTGTTCAACCTCCCAGAGACACCTGATTCCAGCCCTTTCCTCCCTTCCCCACAACCCAGTTATCAATTTTTTACATTTCTCAAAATACAATTCGGTATTCTGTTTAGGGACAAAAATGATGGTAAGCACAGCATGTTGTATCTTTAATTCTCTGGCAAAGGGACTTTTTTCATAAGAAGCAGCCATTTTTAATAAACACTTCAGTTGCTTCAATCTTCCCTGCTGAACTTCTGGGCACAAGAGACCATCTGTTTTAAGTGGAACCTGTTGAGCTGTAAAATAGATCACTGCAATTATTTAATATAGGGCTGTCAAACTCGCAGCCCACAGGCCAGATGCATCATGCCCTAGTCATGCCCACAGCCAGTTTAGCAAAGGGAAAAAAGTCATGATACGTCATGTGACGATGCCATGATGACGGGAGTTTCACACTCCTAGTTTAATATGTGCAACCAGCTATGCAAATATCCACACTAACAGCACCACTGTAACAAAGTTGACATCATGCAAAATGCTTCTTAGATGTCAGGCAAAACTTCTATAAGATGAAGGCCATCAAGTTGATTGCAACCTGTGTGATCATTGGATGGCATAAAAGAAACAAGAGATGCCTTCTCAAAAAAAGATATGGCCCTACAGCTTCTGCAGTTTGCTTTCTATCCTGGAGATATGATAGTAGTGTTCTAATATTTGAGGGGCTGCCACAGAGAGGAAGGGGTCAAGCTATTTTCTAAAGCACCCGAAGGCCAGGCAAGGAATAATGGATGGAAACTGAACAAGGAGAGATTTAACCTGGAAATAAGGAGAACGTTTCTGACAGTGAGAACAATCTACCAATGGGACAGAAGTTGCCCTCGGAAGTTGTGGGAGCTTCATCACTTGAGGCTTTCAAAAAGAGATTGGATTCCCATCTGTCAGAAATGGTGTAGGGTCTCCCGCTTGGGTGGGGGGCTTGGACTAGATGACCTACAAGGTCCTTCCAACTCTGATTATCTGTTATCTGTCAAGCTGGCAACTTCCATAAACAAGAACCATTTCCAATTCTGGAACAATTGCTATTGCTACTAGGGTAATGTAACAGAATCTTGAAACCCTATCAAAACAGAACATAGAACATAAAATAACAAGGTTGGAAGGCACCTTGCAGTCTTCTAGTCCAACCCATGTTCAAGCAGGAGATCCTAGACTAAACCATTTCAGACAAATGGCTGTCTAAGCTCTTCTTGAAAACCTTCAGTGATGGAGCACCCACAACTTCCGGAGGGAAGCTTTTTTCACTTATTGTCTTCACTGTCAGGAAACTTTCCCTTACTTCTAGGTTTGATCTCTCTTTAATAATCATCCACCTGTTACTTCTTGTCCTGTTCTGCTTTGAAGAACAGGAAGACAGCTATTATATCACCTGTATTGTATCACCTGAAGACAGCCATTATATCACCTAATAAAGGTACCAATTGTCCTGTACAACTTATATCTAGTATGATTAAATGGAGTTATGCCTTACTCATACTTCTCACAACCATGGACTCAAAAGAGGTAGTCCTCAAGGTATATCCATAATTGGGACCAAATTTCTGTTGATAAGTAAGGTGGTTCTTAAGTGGGTCATACCCAATTTTACATCCTTTTTTGCCACATTATTAAGAATCACTGCAGTGGTTGAGGGAATCCAGCTTCACCCGCTGACTTTGCTTGGCAGAAGCTGGCTGGGAAGCTGGCAAACGGGTATCATATGATTCTAGGATGCTGCCCAGGGGTGGGATGTTACTGGTTCGGCCCAGTAGCTCTGAAGAGCAGCAACCACCGAACCGGTTCGCTGCGACGACCTTTTGGTCGTCTGTTTGGCCCAGCCGCCCTCCTGGGCTCTTGGCTGTCCTTCATTTCCTGCTTTTTCAACCTCAGCTGCTTTGTGCGGCACAGCTGAGGTCAAAAAAGCAGGAAAGAAGCGGATTTTCAAATGCTGCGCACCCACACGCAGCGCCTGTCAGCTGCCCAGGCATATGCAGCTGATTTTTGCTGCACGTGCGCAGCAAAACGTACTCTCACCGAACTGGCAGTAATACTGGTTGAATCCCACCTGATGCTGCCACTGTTGTAAGATCCATGTTGGGTTGCCAAGTGCCCCAAATTTTTTTAAACAGTTTATTTATATATTTTCACATTACATATATAAGTGCTTAGTGAACAGCGTATTGTCTGGATCTATTAATTTGTATACAATAATACTTTTTCCACTCCTAATTTCTACCTCTACTATTCAACCATTTATAAAACAAATCCCATGTTCAGAAATACTCTGTAGCTTCTTTTGCTTTTACTACTAATGTCAATCTATCCATTTCTGCACAGTCTAAAAAAAAATTAGTTACATCATCCACTGTGGGCATTTCCTCATTTTTCCAGTGCTGTGCATATACAATTCTTGCTGCTGTCAAGACATGTAATATTAAATATAGATTCCCTTTATCATACTTTTCAGGTATCATGCCTAGCAAGAGGCAAGAGCCCAAATTTTGATCATGTGACTGTGGAGATGCTGCATTGCTCCTAAGTGCAATGGCCGATCGCAAGTCCCTTTTTTTTCAGTGTCCTTGTAACTAAATAAATGGCTGTAAGTTGAGGATTACCTGTACAGGTAGTCCTCGACTTAAAACTGTTCAATTAGTGCCCATTTAAAGTTACAACGGCACTGAAAAAAGTGACTTAGAAACCATTTTTCAGACTTATGACAGTTGCAGCATCCCCATGTTCACGTAATTTACATTCAGATGCTTGACAACTGATTCACATGTATGACGGTTGCAGTGTCCCTGGGTCATGTGATCCCCTTTTACAACCTTCTGACAAGCAAAGTGAATAGGGAAACCAGGTTCACTTAACAACCGGGTTACTAATTTAACAACTGCAGTGATTGACTTAACAAATGTGGCAGGAAAAGTGGTAACATGGGGCGAAACTCAAATTTCTCACTTAGCAATGTAAATTCTGGGCTCAACTGTGGTCGTAAATTGAGGACTACCTGTTGTGGTTCGCCGGCAGCAGGTGAGGACGGCTGAGGTCTCGGAGGGCGAGGACTCAGATGAGGAGCCTGCGTGTGATGCAGGGATGGGGCCAGGACCATCAGGGAGTGGAATGCTGCCTTCGGAGATTGTGGAGGCTGGCAGCAGTGATGAAGAGGTCCTCGAGGCCTGTGCCCAGTGCGCGTGCGCGCAGGGCTGCTCGAAGGAAAGAGCAGCTGCAGCAGCACGGGCGACTCAGGAGTAAGGCTGCAAGGTAATGGCCCCTCCCTGAAGAGATAAAAGCCAGCTGAGAAACTGCAGTACTTTGCAGAAAGCAAAGAAGTTTGATACTCGAGCCTGGTGGACATTAGGAATATCTGAATTGGTGTTTGGAGACTCTTTGATTTATTGCTTAGTAACTTTATCTGTTGTTCTTGGCAGCCTTGCAAGAACTTGGCAAGGCTCTTCCTTATCGGAGCTAATTAGTTGGAAGCAGCATTTTATCTGTGCAGAAACAGGATTCGTACATGAAACAGTAAAAGGTTGCCTTGGGTTTGCTCTCTTGGAACCAGGTTTGGGTCAGAACCTGGAAACTGTTCTGTAAATGGCCCTGTTTCTTCTCTCAACTGTCTTGCTGCCTCCTCCTCCTCCTCCTTCTTGTTGTGCCATATCCGCCATTGGACGCTGATGATCACGTTGCCGATCCTATTTTTATCAACAGCCGCACAAAAAAGTACTGTTGAGTTTTGTCTAAACCGGTCTCTTAGATTTTGAAGCCATGATGTTTTCCTTCTGCCTGAACCTTGTTTGCCTTCAATTTTTCCCTGGAGGATTAAGTGAAGTAGGCCGTATTTTTCCAGGGGTCGCATCACATGTCCAAAATATTCTAACTTTCACATTTTTTATGGTTTTGATGAGCTCCACTGGCTTTCCCAGGCTTCCTCCTCTGTAGCATTCCATTATAGGAGCTCAAGGAAAAAGAACACACTGCAATGACGCAAACCCAGAGAACAATGCATACAAGCAACATTTCCCAAAGAATCCATCTGAACTGTCCATATGCGATTGCAGGGAGTTGCACAGTTCTGCATCATTTCAAAAATAAAAAATACTGAGAAAACAGCCAACGGAGTCAAAAATTAAAGAATGGAATGTAAAATAAACCTTTAAGAACCTAAGAATAATTGCACTGCATCAAATCTAAAAATCCATCTACTTCTACTCCAATACTGTTTTTCCAAAATGGCCAAATAGGTTCACAAGAGAAGAATATGATGAAGACGGTATCCCTCAACTTGTGTTTCTTGGAAAGTGATACCCAGAAAACCTCTCCTCTTTTATTGGCAATAAAGCTAGGAGCTTTTACAAGTGCTATCTTCCTTTGATTTGCTCTGATAACACTTTTCTGATACGAATACTCCTCGCTTAAGAACTGGCCTGTTTAGAAACCATTCAATGCTAATGGTGCTGAAAAGGTAACTTTTTGGACAGTCCTCGTACTTACAATCATTGCAGCATCCCACAGACCCATGATTGAGATAGGGCATTGGTACTTACCTGATACGCCTGTTCTCTTTGGCTGTGAAGAACATTCCAGTAGTGGGAGGTGCTTCAGTCTCTGCATGTCTAGGCTGGGCTTATTTTCTGGAATGCTCTTCCTCCTCCACGGGACTCCTCCCCAGCGTTCCCCAGTCTTGGTGAAGACGAGAGAATAAATGCCCTCGCCCCTTATGTCCTAACAATTCGTTGGCCGAAACAGGAGTCCACCAGATGGAAAATGGGTGCAGCTGGATGCTCTTCACAGCTCAACGGGCATATCAGGTAAGTACCAACATCCTTTCTTCCATGAGCTGTTCAGAGCATCCAGTAGTGGGACATACCGAAGCTTGGCCTGTCCTACAGGAGGGACTCCGTCTGGTTTGGAATCCTCTCCTGGTCTCTATGGACCCGTTGTAAAACTCGTCTGCCAAAGGCAGCCTCAGCAGATGCAAACACATCAATTTTATATAGGGCGATGGAGAGGCCCAGGTTGCCGCTCAACAAATTTCAGTTATTGGCGCCTGCATGGCCCACACTGCCAATGTTGCGGTGCTCCTGGTTGAATGAGCTGTTATGCCCCTTGGCACCGGTAAGGATTGAGTCTGATACGTTTTTGCTATTGTGACCCATAGCCAGCAGCCTATTGTGGACGATGAGACCTTGCAGCCTTAAGTGCGTGGCTGAAACAACAGAAATAAAGCTTCCGTTTTTCTGAAAGGCGCTGTGTGGTGAATATATATTCACAATGCTCACCTCACATTAAGCCGGTGCCATTGAAGTTCTAAGTCATGATTTGGTCTAGAACAAAAGTTAGGGAGTATCAGTTCTTGAGCCCTGTGGAAGGCCGAATTAATTTTGGGTATAAACGTAGGGTCCGGATGAAGGACCACTCTGTCAGAGTGGAACACATAAAGATGCTGCCTGATTGACAGGGCTGCCAGTTCCAAAATACAACGAGCGGAAGTTATTGCCACAAGAAAAACAACTTTGTACATCAATTTGTAGACTCGTAGACCTCAAGGGTTTGAAGGGACACTTAGGTCCCAGGTTGGATAATGGTGAACCACTGGCAGATGTAAGTTTGTGGCTCCCCGAAGAAAACTCCGTATGTGTGGATGATGGGAGAGAGATGGGATACCATCACAAGCGACAGCTGACGCCAAGGCTGCCACGTATTGGGAGATAGACCCTTGTCAAGTCCTACCTGTAAAAACTCTAGGATGTGAGCCACTGACAGAGAGGTGGGATTAACTTGAGACTTCGTCTCCATTTGCAGAAACTGGACCACATGGCATTGTAAATGCGAGTTGTTGAGGGGCGCCTGGCAGCTTGGATGGTGGCTATGACTTTGTCAGACAACTGCTCGCTCTTCAGATGTTGCCGTTCAACTTCCAGATGGCTAGGTGCAACCATTGAGGGTCCAGATGTTGAAGGGATCCCTGGGTTAACAACACCCTGTCCAGCGGAATCTTCCATGGTGCTGATGAAGACAGACTGTGGAGGTCTGCAAACCATGGCTGTCTGGACCAGTATGGAGCTAAAAGCAACAGCTCCGCCCTCTCCTCCAGCAGCTTCTGGATGATCTTGGGGATCACTGGAAGTGGTGGGAATGCGTACAGGAGGCCTGGGGGCCAACAGCAATGGAGCGCGTTGAAGTTCTCCACTCTCTGTGAGGGATACCTGGAAATGAATCTCGGGAGCTGGGAGTTGAGAAGCGAAGTGAACAAATCTACCACCGGCTGTTCAAATCTCTGGGTCGCCTCTTGAAACAGGGTTGGGTGCAGGCACCACTCTGATTGGTTGATTGTAGCCCTGCTTAGCCAGTCTGCCTGGGTATTTGACAGACCCGATATGTGCTCTGCTCTGACGGAGAGCAGGTTGTTCTCTGCCCAATGACACAGATGCTCTGCTTCCCGCATAAGTTGTTTCGACTGCGTGCCCCCTTGCTTGTTTATGTGAGCTTTTGCTGTTATGTTGTTGGTCAAGATTAGTATGTGTTGATTTTGTACCTGTGGGAGAAAGCTGCGAAGAGCCAGGTGTACTGCTCGAAGCTCCAGCCAGTTTATGCTGCACAACTGTTCTATGGGGGACCAGCAGCCTTGGGCTGTGAGAGACTGAAAGTGAGCTCCCCATCCAAACAGGCTGGCATCTGTCGTGATGGTAAGTCTGTGGGGCTCTTTGAAAAGGCAACCTCTGTTGATGACTGGTCTGGCCCACCAGTGGAGAGATAGGAGGACCTGTGATGGTACTTGACCTTGTATTTGGAGTTGCTTCGGCCTGAGCGCTGGTACGGAAGCAGGAACCACTGGAGGGATCTAGTGTGGAGTTGGGCCCAGGGAATAATAGATATACATGAAATCATTTTGCCTAACAATTTTGATAGTTCTGCAAGGGGCACCCTCTTATGAATTCTGATCTCCTTAACTAAGTGTTGGATGCTGCTTTGTCTATCCGGCGACAGGAAAACTTTGCCTTCCACCGTATCTATGATTGCCCCCAGGTGGATCAATCGAGTCGATGGTGTTAAATGACTCTTTTTCCAATTAATTGAGAAACCATGTTGTTGTAGGGATTGCAACGTGGTCTGAGTGTCTCTAACTGCCTGATGAGCAGAAGATGACAAAATTAAAATGTCATCAAGGTAACACTGGAGTCGTACAGGGATACCTCTAAGATGAGCAGCCAGTGCTGCGAGGACCTTTGTGAAGGTCCTGGGGGCAGATGCTAGTCCAAAGGGAAGGGCAACATATTCAAAGTGGTGGTTGTTATAAGAGAATCTCAAAAATTTACAGTGGGAAGGTGTAATAGAAATATGTAAATACGCCTCCGTCAGATCAATAGATGTAAGGACGTCACCCTTTCTGGTGCTGAGTAAGATAGATTGCAGGGTGTGCATTTTAAACTTGCAATATACCAAGAAACGGTTAAGATGTTTCAAATCTAAAATTGCTCTCCAACCTCCGAACTCTTCGGAACAACAAAAAGGTGTGAATAGAAAACTCACCCTCGTTGGTTGGTAGCTACTGGTTGAATGGCTCGTATGTCCAGTAGATGTTGGATAGCTGTTTCCATAAGATTTCGTTTAACCGGGTCTCTGGAAAGAGGGCATGACATGAAGAAGTCTGGAGGGGTGGAGTGGAACTCCAGAGCTAGGCCAAATCTGATCGTGTCTCTGACCCAGGAATTGGACGTGGAAGAGTCCCATTGGTCCATGAATAATTTAAGGCATCCACCAATGGGAGCCGAGTCCATGGAGTTATTTTGGATACCGGAATGACCGATTCCCTGCCCCTCGAAAAGGTCTCTTGGATTGGCCACCCCTTCTGTTTCTGTCCCCGAAGTCAGACCTCTCTGGCTGTTGCCCTGATCTGAAGGTAGGGGCTGTCTGAAATCTAGGTGAATATGG
Source organism: Naja naja (assembly GCA_009733165.1). Taxonomy (NCBI): domain Eukaryota; kingdom Metazoa; phylum Chordata; class Lepidosauria; order Squamata; family Elapidae; genus Naja; species Naja naja. Next base: position 11,655,832 of record CM019160.1, read on the forward strand.
TCCTTGATAGAAGGGACGAAAGGATCCCCTCCGAAAGGACTGAGAGTTTCTAGAGTCTGACTTCCGAAACAGAGAAGGGAGAATTTTCTTTTTGCTTCTGGTCTCAATTAGCAGCGGATCCAGGGCAGAGCCAAACAGTCTGTCTCCCGCAATAGGAGATGAGGCCAACTTGCATTTATGCTTGATGTCCACTTGCCAATGTTTTAACCATAGTAAGCATCGCGCTGTGACATGTGAAGTAATGGCCCTAGCCGAAAACTTGACCACATGAAATGTTGCGTCAGCAGAGAATTCTGCAGCTGCGATGAGTTTGGCAATGTCCTGGTGCGCTCTAATGTTGGAATTGGGAATATGCTCCCTCAGATGACGGAGCCATCTGAGAGAGGATAGAGTAAAAAAGGAAGCAGCCGTGGCCGCTCTTATGGCCCACGCGTCAGACTGATGGGCCCTGCATAGGGCCAACTCGGCCCGTTTTTCCTCCAGCTTTAATGCCTCCAGCACTTCACTGGGAATGGAGGACGAGGATGCTAATCCCACTATAGGTTCGTCTACTTCGGGAGTATTCAGCAAATTTGAGAAATCAGGGGCCAAACTGAAATATTTCCTGTCATATCCCATGGGGGCAGGATAGACCGCTGCAGACACCCACTGTTTCCACACCAGGTCCGAAAACATGTGAGGAACTGGAATCACGTCTGCCTCGACTACCAGTTGGTTGAAAATTAGATCCTCTGATTCCTCTTGTGAAGGAGTTGGAGTGGTAGAAGGGGCCGACTTGTTCAGGTGCACCGTATTTTTGGCCTTGAAAAGTAGTGATTTGAACAACTGTGGGTGGAATAAGCCTGTAAATACAGGTTGGTCGGGAACAAGGCCCTCATCCTCAGACATACCCCTTTCTAAAGGGTCCACTTCCGACAAGACCGGGTCACTATCATGTACTGACCCTGATTCCATGACTCCTGATTCCAAGAGTGGACAGGGTGCCCTGAAATAGAATCCCTCTTCTTCTTTTTTTAAATATAAATATATATATATATATATATATGTTTCTAATATGAGTTGTATCTCAATAATAATAAATGTTTATTGTTGTTGTTGTTGTTGTTGTTTATTTTTTGTACTTAGTACTTAGTGATAACCACTGTATATATGTATGTAATTATATATCAATATGACAGCTAAATTTATTGGATATCCCAATCAGCCAAATTGAGAATGCCTAACAGGCCAGAGTAACAATCACAGGCCTTCAACAGCTTCTTTGCACAGGCGGACACTGGCCTAGGTGCTTGCTGTTGTGCCGCTGGTTAGGAAGAACTGTGAGGGTTAAGCCAACAAGTAGTATAACAGATGGCCTCGAATATGGTTTAAAAAACAAGGTTGCAATGATTCCTTGGGGTTTTTGTATAAAACCCTCTGCTCAGGAAGAAAAATTACCTCACACAGTCTACAGATGATTCACACTCAGCGCGGCCACACGGTCCGCCTACAACAAAATGGCATGAGGCCGTTATTTTTGGCGCATGCGCTGCCAGCAACAATCTCCCGCCGTGTGAGGGAATTAGCTCCAGACAGCTTTCCCTTAGGCTAAACGGCTGGAAGGGGTGAAAAATAACCAGGCATTTAATCCCTTCACCCCAAGGCGGCGTTCTAGGGGGAAACTGCAATATGACTCAGCTGCAAGCGAGAAGAAACGCCACGCCATTTATCTGTAAAATAGCATGACTATCGCTATGGCAAGTGTAGGGCTAGCGGTTGGGGGGGGCGCAGAACAATGCCGAAGCCTCCCTCCACTTTGGGGCACGAGGGGCACTTCCCGATACTGCGATCTCTGACGGCCAGGTGGAAAGGGCAGCGTTGGTAGATCGTTAATCAATTTGGAGGCTAAGGGAGCCTAAAAGACAAACTGACTGTCTCCAAACCTGAAATGAGAAATTTTCCTGTTTCGGCCAAGGAGTAGCAAAAAGCACTGCCTATCCTTCACGAGGCTGAGCCAAAACTGGGGAACGCTGGGGAGGAGTCCCGTGGAGGAGGAGGAGCGTTCCAGAAAATAAGCCCAGCCTAGACATGCAGAGACTGAAGCACCTCCCACTACTGGATGCTCTGAACAGCTCATGGGAGAATTGGGTGCTTCATAGCCAGCAGCATTTATGACTTACCACATCCCGTGATCACATTTGCACATTTCACAGCCAACTTCCAACAAAGCCAAGGCAGCGAAATTTGCAAATCATGGTCATTCGATGACTTGCTTACTGACCATGAGCAATTTTTTTAACAATTGTGGCAGAAGTCCATCACAGTCACATGATGTCTTGCTTAACAACTGTATTGGCACAGTAACCAAATAGGACAGGTACAGACTTCAACGGATAGTTAGGACTGCAAAAAAAAAACATTTGCAACCAGCCTGCCTTCCACTGAGGACCACTGACAAGCCAGAAAGAGGGCTGAGAAAATATCTACAGACCCCTCACATCCTGGACATAAACTGTTTCAATTTGTCCTCCTAAGATGCTGCTATAGGGCATTGCACACCAAAACAGCTAGACACAAAGACAGTTTTTCCCCTGTGCTATCACTCTGCTAAACTCCTACAGCACTGTCTTACGCCTAAACATATGTATTGCTGTTATCCTTGTCACCTTCTTATCCTTCTCATCTCCTCATCTTTCTCACCTCTGTTTTTTCCTACTACCTTGTCCTATTGGTATATTATGCTTCATCAATTGTTGTTTGTATCTTTATGATTGTATCTTGTGACTTATGATCTATGACTTATCACTTTGTGACTTATCACAATTGGGATGGTGACGCCATCCCAATTGTGGTCATTGAGCAAGGACTATCTGATTACTCAGATTATTGATTTCAATTAACTGTTGGCAAAATGAAGTGATCAAATCCTGGACAAGTGAGGTGGGGTGGTGGGTTCCTCGTGCAAGTCACAGCAATTCAACAATGGGATCCCAAAGGTGCTTTTTTCAGGAGGCTTCTGAACTTTCTTGTTTTTTCTTTGAAGACATTTAGCTTCTCATCCAAAAAGCTTCTTCAGCTCCGACTGGATGGTGGGGAATGGAAGGGTTTATATTCCTTGCAGACGGCTGGTCATTTGCATCCTTTTAGAGAGTTGTTGAGGCACTTGGAGGTTTATCTGTGTCCTCAAGGTCACCTGAGTAGTGCAAATGTTTCTTGTAGTATGCAGTTTTTCTGGAAATCCATTCCTATTCCCACATCATTTGAAGGGTGTTCATCCTTCAATCTCATTCAAAGAAAAAAACCAGAAAGTCCAGTTGCCTCCTGAAAAAGCACCTCTGGGACAACCATGACCTGTATGACTGAGAATCTCCACAGACTTCCAACAATGGGATCATTACCAAAAGAAATGGTGCATAGCTCCTCCCTCAGTTGAGATATTTTAGAAGAAACCGGACAACCATTGACTGGATATGTTCCAGCTTTGTAATTCTTGCATAAGTGCTGACATAGAAAACTCAAGGAGCATCTTCTCCCACTGTATTATTTAAAGCAGTCTATGTATTTCAAGCTGGTCTAAACAGCTAGTTTTTGCAGGGGTTCTGGACATTATTTTAGAGCAGCTATTCATCATTTTCATTCTGGTATCATAGTAACTTACAATGCCCAAAAGTAATAAAAAAACCCAGACAAAACATGAAAATATACATATGCTCAGTTGTGTCATAGCCACAGCTTATAGAATTCAGCCTTTCTCCAATATTTCTAGCAACACCACCAGCTGGGACGATGCAACTCTTGCACACTGCAGGAAAAAAAACCACCAGTCCCCGGGAATGACAAACGTCTAGCCGAATTCAAAATGCTCTAGATGCAGCAGCTTTAAGCCTGACTTCTTCACAATGACATTCCACTTTTGTTTCCATCTTATTCTCCTCCTCCCCACAGCCTCACATACAGCAGACAAGAAACCAGTGGGGTCATCTAAGGACAAAATGATGAGCCAGCAGCCTGCTCCAGCTGTGAGGGAGAAAATGCATCTCCTGCACCACAACCATATTAAACCGGCAATCGCTGAAATGGATAGAAATACCTGTTTCTGCTTTCTATTTTTCTCCATTCGCTGAATGGAGAGCAGTGTTTCTCAACCTTGGCCATTTTAAGACAAGGGGACTTCAACTCCCACATTTCCCCAGCAAGCCAGCCATGGTAGAGAAGTACTGATCTATACTAGTATCTTCTATACTAAAGAAGATTGGATCAATTCATCAAATCAAAAATGAAATTCAATGTAGAGAAAAGTAAAGTCTTACATTTAGGCAAGAAAACCCAAAAGGTCACATATAGACTGGGTGAAACCAGGCTTAAATAGGAGTAACTGTGAGAGGGATCTTTGAGTCTTAGTGGATAATCAGTTAAATATGAGCCAGCAGTGTGCAGCAGCCGCCAAAGATGACAATACAATCCTACATTGCATTAACAGAGGGATACAATCAAGATCAAGGGAGGTACTAATACCATTCGATAAAGCCTTAATAAGACCACACCTAGAATACTGCATCCAGTTTTGGTCACCTGTCTATAAAAAGATGTTGAGGCTCTAGAAAGAGTGCAGAGAAGAGCAACCAAGATGATTAGGGGACTGGAGGCTAAAATATATGATGAATGGTTGCAGGAACTGGGCATGGCTAGTCTAGGGAAGAGAAGGACCAGGGGAGACATGATAGCAGTGGGGCTGCTATTTGAGGGGCTGCCACTGAGAGGAGGGGGTCAAGCTATTTTCCAAAGCACCTGAAGGCCAGGCAAGGAATAATAGATGGAAACTGAACAAGGAGAGATTCAACCTGGAAATAAAGAGAAATTTTCTGACAGAACAATCAACCAATGGAATAGAAGTTGCCTTCAGAAGTTGTGGGAGCTTCATCACTGGAGGCTTTCAAGAAGAGATTGGACTGCCATTTGTCAGAAATGGTGTAGGGTCTCCTGCTTGGGTGAGGGGTTGGACTAGATGACCTACAAGGTCCCTTCTATCTCTGATAATCTGTTAATCAGTTAATTCATTTCCTCCGTCCAATCTGGGGTATGAAACAGCATGGACAGGAATCTTATGATTCATATGTTGGAATGCTTTAATGTGCATTCCTGCATTGAATAGGAGACGGGACTTTATGGCCTAGATCAGGGTTTTTTCAACCTTGGCAGCTTCAAGATAGCTGGACTTCAACTCCCAGCAAGGCTGAATGGGGAATTCTGGGAGTTGAAGTTCCCATATCTTAAAGTTGCCAGGGTTGAGAAACACTGGATGTAGAGACTTATACAGAAAATTGCACAATGAAGTTGGTTACCAATTTGCATGAAAAAAAAATCTGCAGATCAAGCAATAGGTGTCTATCCCCTTTCAAATTACTACCGATTTTAATATGGACCTTGCCAGTAAAGGTAAAAGTCAGTTTCCCCTGTCCAGTTGTGTCTGACTCTAGGAGTGGGGCTGAAGATGCTTCTGTGGTTATGTGATCAGCATGATTATATGCCAAGGCACAGAGAACGCTGTTCTCTTCCCACTGAAGTGATACCTATTTGTCTACTCGCATTTGCATGCTTTCGAACTGCTAGGAGGGGAGGAGCTGGGGCACATTAATAGGAGCTCACCTAGTTATGCGGCACTCAGGTCTCAAACGCAGGCTGTCAGCTTTCCAGCTGACAAGATCAACATCTTTAACCATTGAGCCATCGTGCCCCCTTGGTAGCCTTGCTAGCACTTCAGTGGTGGGATTCAAAAAAAATTACTACCGGTTCTGTGTGGGTGGCTTGATGGGTGTGGTGTGGCTTGTTGGACATGGCTTGGTGGGCATGTCAGGGGAAGGATATACTGCAAAATCCCCATTCTCTCCCCACCCCACTAACCTGCTTTCCAGCTCCATTCTCCTGTGCAGGGCAACAAAAGACCCAGCCAATCAGCTGGGACTCAGGAGGCAGAGAATAGATGGGGGCAGGGCCAGTCAGAGGTGGTATTTGCTAGTCAGAGGTGGTAAAATTTCCGCTACCGGTTCTCCAGAACTGGTCAGAACCTGCTGAATACCACTTCCGTAGCACTTCCTATTTTTTGCCAAACGAAGCCAAGCAAAAACAGATGGAAGTTGGTGGTTGATATAAAGATCCTCTAATGCTCATCAATTGCCTGCAGATTTGCATGTTCTTCAGGTTGCTAAAGACTGAGAAGAAATCACTTTCCAATCACAAAAGGCAGAGAAACAAGTGTGAATTAGACTCACACCTAGCAATTATGTCTCTCACTCTGTCCCAATAGGCTGCCAAACTTCCATTAGGAGGGAATGCCTAATGAACATAACATTCAAAATTCGTTTTTTTTTTAATTTTATTTTTTTGTGAAAGTTCTAAAAATACATTCACAGGGAGAACGCTTTTCATTGCATCTTGGATCTTGACGAAATTCAGAACACTTGTTCAATTTGCATCTTCTATCATTTTATAATGGATAGCAGGATGCAACTTGGAACATTCTTCAAAATGTATGGTCAAAGAGCCAGACAGTAATGAGTCAGGAACACAAATTGTCAAGCCAGGCAATTAGACTACAAGGTCTGTAACTAAAAATCAGGCTTATAAAGTCACCCTTTCTGCTGCAGAGAGCATTTTTCAGCTAGAGGTGAACAGGTAGGAAAATTCTTAACCTCTAAGAACAAATAGATTTTTTTTGATCGTCTTTTGAACACCATATATAAGAGCCATGCCCAGGACACAAGCCACTTGGCATCTGTTACCTCAGGGGTCCCCAAACCCACCCCTCCGGTCTCTGGACCGGGCCACTGGGCTGCCAGAAACTGGGCCACGCAAACAAGCAAAGCCCCATCTGTAGGATGCAGGAAGCACGCAAAACCATGCCCCCTGCGGTCCACGGAAAAACCTCTCTCCACGGAACCGGTTCCCTGGTGCCCAAAAGGTTGTGGGGGCACCGAGTTACCTCCCTCATATTGGTACAGTTCCTTCTCCAAAATTTCTGCAAGGTCCCCAGTCTTGTTCTCGAGGTTCTCTTGCCAATGTTGGTAATAAAGCTCAGATCAAAATGAAATGGAATGAATAAATGAGAGTGAACTGTCTTGAGAAAACAGTGGCTCCATGTACTGCTATCTGAGTCCAGGTAGTCCTCAACTTAAGACCACAGCTGGGCCCAAACTTTATGTTGCCAAGTAAGGTAATGGTGAAATAGGCTTTGACCCATTTTTCGTCCTTTCTTGCCACAGGGGTTAAGTGAATCACTGCAGTTCTAAAGTGCATCTGGCTTCCCCATTGCCTTCACTGGTCAGAAAGTCACAAAAGGGGACACCGCAACCATCATAAATATGATGTCAACTCATAAACATTCCCATCCCTGTTTTAGTAGTTGCTATAAAAAAAGGAGGGGAGGAAATCTGGAAGAGCAGTGCAGTTTGAAAGCGGAAGTTCATTCCAACTCTTATCTTTAAAAGGTTGTAACTAAAATATCAGAGTTTTTGTCCTCAAATATATTTAATTAGAGAATGTGAATAATGACACCCAGCCCGTGAATGTGCTCAGTTGGAGAATCTGGTTTAGGAGACACCCAGGAGGAGGGTGGAAACAGGGTCACAGGTGACTAAATTACGTATGCCAGGGTTGGCTTCATACAGGGCAGTGCCAGTATGTCACCTCTAATAAATCTTTTGAAGTTTTTTGAAGTTTGGCTCGAGAATCATGATTTAATTAGAGCAATTGCTGGAATCCTGACATATGAAGCAGTTGCCAAGCATCCCAAATTTTTGATCACGTGATGGTTATAAGTGTGAGAAATGGTCGTAAGTCACTTTTTCAGTGTCATTGTAAGTTTGCTCACTAAATGAATGGCTGTTAGCTGAGGGCTACCTGTATGACCTTGGGAAACAGAGGGAGGAGATGCTGCCTAGGGAAGGTCAGATAAGAGAGGGCATAGCCCACAGCTGTATAATGGACAAAGAATGAAGCTTAGAAGGAAATCCCACCTCCTTAAAGTCCTCTGTATCTGTCAAGGAGACGGCAGGAGATTTCAGAACTTGTAACATTCTGTTAATGCAGTCTCACAGCAAAGTCCAATTAGTTCATCTGGTTTTATGTATAAGCTCTGGTGGCACAGTGGTTAGAGTGCAGTACTGCAGGCTACTTCTGCTGACTGCCAGCTGCCTGCAGTTTGGCAGTTCAAATCTCACCAGGCCCAAGGTTCACTCAGCCTTCCATCCTTCCAAGGTCGGTAAAAGGAGGACCCAGATTGTTGGGGGCAATAGGCTGACTCTGTAAACTGCTTAGAGAGGGCTGTAAACCACTATGAAGCGGTATATAAATCTAACTGCTATTGCTATTGCTATTCACAATTTCTAGAGGCAAGTTGTTCCACTGATTTAATTGTTCTAACTATCAGGAACTAACCGTTCTCCTCACTCGGTGCCCTGAAGTTTTAAAATATTGATTGTACCTATTTTTAATTGCTCTATTGCATTTTAGATGGTGGCCTATTCATTCTCAGTTTTTGCTTCATTGACATGTGATCCTATTATTATAAAGCAACAAAATGGGTGGGGGCTTTAAAATGTGACACATACCCACAACCACACACACACATATGCCCTTCCCTGAGGAAAAAAAAAACCAACCCTGAAATTCACATGAGATTGTTGTTCCCAATTTGGAACCTTCCAGATGTTTTAGGATTCAGCTCCCATGAATTCCAGCCAGCACAGGCAAAGGGTCAGAGGAAAATACCCGGAGCAGGGGTCTCCAACCTTGGCAACTTTAAGCCAAGTGGACTTCAAGTCCCAGAATTCTGGGAGTTGAAGTCCGCCAGGTTTAAAGTTGCCAAGGTTGGAGACCCCTGATCTAGAGGTTGGGAAGGGCAACTCACGAGGTATGTTTCAAAAGAGGACCGTTCGAAAGTGCCTTCAGACTGTAAAGGCAGAATAATAAACACTTCCAGCAGCAGCAGGAACTTACATGCATCTTTTTCCCATCTGGGGAGGCAAAGATTTAATTCTGAAGCCAAGACTCTGGTGCACTTCCCACGTCATTGGCTTCTTACGGTAACCAAGGGAACCTCTTCTGCAGCTTTCAGATGCTCCTCTGCTGCTTAGAAACTTTTTCGTGGTGCTACAGAGCAGCTTAAAAAGGATAAAATCAGGGGTGGGATTCTACCAGTTCTGTCTGGCTCTGTAGAACCTGTAGCTCTGAAGAGCAGCAAACAGAACCGGTTCAATGTCTGCTGCTGTTTTGGCCCACCACCCACCCGGGCTCTTACCTGACCTTTATTTCCTGGTTTTTCAACCTCAGCTGTTTTGTGCAGCACAGCTGCAGTTGAAAAAGCAGGAAAAAGGTGCGTTTTCAACCGCTGCGCACCCATGCGCAGCGCTGCTCAGCTGTCCAGGCAGCTAGCTGACGACGATTCACACACGTGCATGCGCACGCAAATCGTAAATCACCAAACCGGTAGTTACACTGGTAGGATCCCACCCATGGGTAAAATAATATGAAAACAGCTGGCAAGCATGTCAGGGAGGATCTGCCCTACTGCATAGGGGAACATTTATTAAAATTTAAATCCAAAGATGGCCAGCTTTCGTTTAATTTAGCTTCCTTCCTTCCACTGGATCTACAGAAAAATATAAGAAAAGTAGTTCAAATATGTTTAAAAGATGTATCTAGAAAGCGGGAAGACTCCTAGATTTACTTGGGTTTTGATATAGCTATCCCTTCTAGCACCCTATTGCTAGCTCGTTTTCATTCCAAAAATAGTCCTGGCTAAACTCTCGTAATAAGCAGAAAGCACCAACTGTTGCAATCCAAGTAATGACATAACCCATAAATACTATAAGAACTCCTCTCTTATTATTTCCACTTTGCTTTTCATGATTTATTATCTGGATTGCTAGCAGGTCAACAATATACACCTCTCCCTCTCCCTCTCTCTCACACACACACACTGTGTCTCCCTTTCCTTCCTTCCTTCCTTCCTTCCTTTCTTCCCTCCCTCTTCTCCTCTGGGTTTTTAAATTAAATCCTGAGTTGCTTTTCTTAACTTCAGTTCCGGAGACCTTTTTTAAATGTTTCACTAAAAAAATAAAAAAGGAACAAAATTTCATCCTGATTTCCAGACTCATCTTTTGATGCCAAGTTTTATTTCTCTCTTCCTTTGCTGATTGTTACATTTTAAGCCCCTGGACAGCTGTTTTACTTTAGCCCTACTGGGAAAGCAACTAGCTACAGGCTGTATAAAATGATAGACTAATAAAGACTAATTGCAAATAGTTAACTTCATGTCTAAAAAGGAAGTGTAAGTGCGGATTATACACAGTGATGGGAGACCTTACTGATGGCTTGGACCTAAGGCACAGCAGTCTCTTTTCTCCATGTAAACATCTACTAGTATTCCTTCCTCAGCCCCAAGTTCAACCACTGAAACTAGCTTTTGGGAGGGGACAGTATGGAACTCAGGGGTGGTCAGGGGGAGGAGGGGCAAATGTGATTTGACACCCTGGAGGGGGCCCAAAGATCTGAGCATAGGCTCTTGTCTTGCAGTGAAAAGAAAATAGCAAGAGGCGGGAAACGATTAAGAATGACAATTGAATAACTCTACACATTCCTGACCATTTTAAAAATTCTTGGGTTTGTTGACAAGGCTGATACAACCTAGCTGTCAGGATTCCAGCAGTTATCCCCATTTAAATCCTGAGTCTCGAGCCAAATTTCCAAAACTTAAAAAGGATTTATTGGGTGTTAACATGCCGGCACTGCCTGGGTGTAGCCGACTCTGAGACACATAATTCATTGTCACCCTTGACCCTGATTTTCTCCCCACCCCCTGGGTGTATCGTAATTCATATTCTCCAATGGGACACATCCATAGCCAAGAGTCATCAATCATGCTCTCCAGTTAATTTTGCATGGCAGAAACTTCAGTCACCTAGTTACTGTCTTTGAAAACATTTATGGAATGCAGTTTCGGTTTTGCAAGCGGCTGCACTGCTCCCCACTCCCTTTCTGTTGGCAATTCTAAAAAGGCCATAGAAATATTTTTGAGTTGACACTAATTTCTTATCCCTCTTTCCCTTTCTTTTTTTTCCCTCTTCATTTTACAGCTTTCTCTTCCTTGTGACTTAATTAATAATGTGGTAGAGTTTGCATTGCAGATCATGATTTGAAGAAGCAACCTGGTCACAGTGCAGCTGTAGCATTTAGACTGTGTTCACTGGTATAAAGCAAGAATTCTGAGCATCCCAGGCTGGGTATTTTGAATTTCACGTCTTATTAGCACTGAATAGTATTTATAGGCCTAAACACAAGGAATGAGTCATGAAGTAATTATGGTTTTTCAAGCAGAAGAATAAGCAGCTGGTACCCACCACGTAATTCTTCCGAGGCTGTCAAAGAGTCTTTGGACCCTTGAAAATTGAAAACGAATAAACTGAGAAAACCAACACAGAAAAATTAAATTACATGGTAATTAAAAGTTCTAGAGACGTTCAGAACGTTGAAAATATTGTTAAGAATAACTTGTAAATAACTAATTTACTATATTGGAGACTTAAACTTGTCTCAAAGGGTGCAATCTTGCTTTAAAATCCTAGTTCCTTAAAGCAAACAGAAACCTTGTTATTGTGTTTCCCCAAACAACATCGATTTGTCAGATGCAGAGAGACTGCCTATCCACCCACATCTTTCCCCAGTTGATGTTTGGATTTTTGCATAGCTTGATTTGGACTTCAAAAGGCTGGATTCATTTTGACATCATTCCAAATCAAGGATCCACCATCCATTCATCCACTCATCATCCATTCATCAATCCAGGGACCAGCCTGCCTGCCTGCCTGCCCATCCACCGATCCATCTATTCATAAGGCTGGAAGTGACTTGGAGGTCATCTAGTCCAGGGGTCACCAACCTTTTGCACCACAGGAAGCACCAAACTCATGATGTTAAATCCCGTGGACCAGACATCCTGGGAAAATGCAAAAAAAAGTCTGCAGGAAAATTCCCCACCCCGTTTTCCTACCAATCGATCATTCTTTATTTGGGATCGCAGGATACCATCTCCAGCTCCGTTCTCAGGGGGAGAGAGAGAGAGAGAGACTTTTGGCTCCATGCAAGGAAAGCAGCAGAAGCAGCAGAAGTCTTTCTTTCTCTCCCCCAAACTCTGCCAGAAATGAGTCTTCATGAGACTTGTCACACTGGGGCAGCCTCTTGGAGCAGGATGCCTTGCAGGGTCCCAAAGACTCATTTCTAGCAGAGTTTGAGGGAAAGAAAGAAAGACTTGCTGCTTTCCTTGTGTGCAGTCAAAAGCAGAGGAAGAAAGAAGTGGAAAGAAGCAGCTCGGTGGCCAGGCCACGCACGTGGGGCAAGTTCCCTCCCTCCGCCCTTTCCCCACTCCCCTCACTACCTCATGTTGTTCGCAATGCAAGCAACGCAAGCCTTGTGTTCCTGCGGGTCATGTGGGTGGCGCAGCCTTATGTTCCCACGCAGCCTGGATTAGTTAGTTAGTTTACTTTATTGTCATTGCACCTCATACAACGAAATCAAACACCATCTTCAGTGCACATCATGACCATGAAAATAAACACAAACACACACCCTTCACACTCCACATTAATTGCTGGGGGGGGCGTGCTTTAGGGGTGACATTTCTCTGCAGACCACCAAAATTTTCTCGCAGACCACCAGTGGTCCCCAGCCCACTGATTGGCGACCACTGGTCTAGTCCAACCTCCTGCTCAAGGCAGGAGCTTTACACCATCCCAGTCAAATGTCAATTTTTGGAAAACCTCCAGTGATTGAGCAACCACAACTCAGGGAAGTAGGCTATTCCACTGATTAATTGTTCTCACTATCCGAAAATTCCTCTTCTTTCCAGCTTGGATCTTCTCTGACAAGCTTCTTGTCCTGCTTTCAGGTGTTATAGAGAATAAACTGACACCTTCTATCCTGAGACAGTCCTTCAAATATTGGAAGACTGCTATCTCCCCTAAGCCTTCTCTTTGTAAACATACCTAGTTCCCTTTCCTGTTCATCATTTGATGTCTGTCTAGCTAGCTACATCAGCTATCTATCTTCTATCATCTATCTGTCCCTATTGTATCTCTGACTCTCTCTCTCTGTCTCTCTCTCTCTCATCTATATTAAGAGACTGCTCATCTCTCTCATAGAACCACTGGAAAGTATACAATTAGAGATAAAAACTAAAAACTATATATAAATATTACAATAAAAACTGTTATGTTAGCTATATCCATACAAAACATAAGGTAAACAGCTAAAATTAATCTAACAAAGCATAGGAATGCCACCTTTGATAGCTCAGGGTATTGTGTCTATCCCAGGTTGGCTCAGTGATAAATCATAGTGGTCCAGACATTTAATCTCTTGTTCAGGACTTGGCTTGAGTTGGCAGAAGATTGTCAGATGCAGTTTGGTTAGATTAGAATATTTATGCTCACAAGAATGGAGCCTAAAATTAAATAATTAATTGCTTGCAGCAGCATTAAAGTCAGAATCTTAGAAGAACAGATGAAAAATATTAGAAGTTAAAAACTTGAGAGCTAATCTTTACATTTTTGGATAGTCACTGCTGAAATAGTCTGGAACTGCTAGTTGTCACCTTGCCCATCTTAACTATTATTCCCGGGTTAATTGAGAAACCAATATTTTACTTGACCAAGGGGGAGAAAGGTGTGCAAAAATATTAACTGAAGAGTTAATCATTCCTCACTTCTGAGGAAGAACTGTAATCAGTAATGCTTGAAAAAGCAAAATTGCACTGCCATATATGGAAGTTAAAAAGATCAATAATGGAATCCGATCAGACTGAATCTGTCTAATTCAACACTTCTTCTCAGCTAAGATATCTGTGAAAAGCTCCCATGTAAGACTAACATGACAGAACTTAATTGTATGGGTTCCCCATAACCAATACAATGATATGCATGATTTCCTCATTGGTTAGAATATATGAGAACATATGTGTCAGATGCAAAAGTCCATAGTGAAGGCTCAATTACATTGATTTATTACTAAGGCCTATGCACAGGAATCTTCTCAACTAAGGTCAACACCTGGTTAGAGATACATAAAGTTCAACGCACTGAGGGGGGTTGTACTTAGTTACTTTGTGATTACATTGGGGTTCTAGGTTTATCCCTCTTTTCACTCCACCTAGGTTCCACCATTCCTTCTCCTACAATATGACTATCATTACCACTCATCTCCAAGAATTTGTCTTATCTTCCTTTAAAGTCATATAGGTTTCTCACCCTCCATCCCATGTTCATTATTTCTCAATCTAGATCACATCCCGATCTTCATCTCCTAGAATGCCCTATCCAGCAAGCCCTGCTGAGAACTTTGGGAGTTGAACTCCACACATCTGGAAATCATGAAGGTTGAAATACTGTACCATATGAAAAATTACCTTCTTCTTATATCCCTATTTAATTGGATGTTCTCAGAACACTAATATTATAAGGAAAAGAAACAAAATCCCAAACTCTTTTTTTCAGTCCACATATAATGTTTTATATTATCTCATACGCCCCTTCACTGGGTTACCTGTCCTATAAATTAAAAAGTTCTCAAACTGTTAGTTTTCTCTCTTTAAAGAAATGCTTTGCTCCTAGCCCTTAAATCAGCTGGGCTGCCTTTGAGCAAGAAATGAGTCCCACTGAAATCTAAGTGAAGAAGCCTAGGCAATAATGATCCCAACCGCTCTCTAGGAATGAATAACAGTAAAATCCAGAAGTAGCAATTATGCCCATAGACCAAGCAAAATACAATAGGCTTGATTTTTAATTATGCAAAATTATAGGGAAAAACTCCCCTGTGTAAGCACAATGGAATCTATACTTTTCTGGTGCGTAATTAAAAGCCAGGGAGCTAATCTGCTTCAGCAGGAAGCCCTTAAATTTCATTGGGGCCTTCACTTTGCTTTCCTCCCAAATAGTAATAAATAGTTATATCTACAGATACCAGCTGTGGTGTAGGAGTACAGTGCAGGGGTGGTTAGTACACCAGCATGTGGTTAGTACACCAGCATGTAGTGCCTTGCTGTAGTCTAGCAGTTGCTAGGACCTTGTATGCCTTGTCTGGACACTCAGTCGCACACAAAAACAGAAACTAGGTTGAACCTGGCTAGGAGCTGAATAGGACACCATCAACACTGCAGGCTAGACCAGAAAGTGGACCAAAAAAAGCCACCTTTGTCCAAGAAATCACCAAGACTTCTCAGTTCAACACCAAGGGGACTTTGCTTACTTCCAAAGACCAAAGTCCTTTCTGAGACACCATCCCTCCATCAGACCATTGTTGTCCAACCTGCCACGACTTAAACCTCTATGGAGAAATGATCCTTGGCTCCATTGATTAAGAAAGTTAGTTTTATTAGTGATCAAGTAGATTGCAGCATTGCATAGCCAGAACTGAAAGGCGCTTGCCCAAATCCCTATGTTCTACTCCCCACCCCCATTATCTGCCTCATTGCTCACCACAGTGTAACCAATCAAGTTCATGTAAAGATATTTTCATAATGGTCAGTTCAAGTGCAGGTTGGAATGCGACTCCCACCTTCTTCCAGCTGGATGACCTTGAAGCTGTGTCTCAAGGATGTACAGCCTCTACTTTCAATTGCCCCCTTCATTTCCCCCCCCACCAGTTCATGGAAATCTCTCGCCACATAATAGCAAAGCACAGCAAGCTTAAGGTGGCAACTGACAGTTGTCTAGGCTGTGGCTCTTCTTCCTGTCTCCCAAGGTTCCTCCCACATAGCATTACAAGGAGTGACAGAGGCAAAGAAATACTTTGGTTACCCAGAGAAAATGAACAAGGATCCAACTACAAAACCATTGTATGAAGAGAAGGGAATAGATGGAAAGGGAAGACTAAGAATACCGTGGTTGGATAGAATCTATGAGATTCTCAGAAACAGAAATGCAAAGAACAAAAAGGTTTATATGAAACAATATATGGATGACCAGCTCACTCAACAGAAGGAGATGAAATAGCCCATTAAGTAGGAAGAGAAGGCAAAGAAACAAGAAGGCTTGAACATTGTGCCTTTATCTAGGGTTTGTTCCTGAATCACAGCAGTTGCTGAAATCTTTTGCTAATAGCCTGCTACTTCCTTCAGTAAATATTGCTTATCAATAATTAAAAGGGAGGAGGAAGATTATCTTCCCACTTTTGTCCCATTTCCAGAATTCCTCCTTTCCTTCAGGTGAAGACTGAGGATGGAGCAACAGTAAGAGCCTTGGTGGTGCAGGCTATTAAATGCCTAGCACTTAGATTCACTTAGTTCCAGCTGCCTGCAGTTAGTGCAGGCTCGAATCCCACCAGGCTCAAGGTTGACTCAGCCTTCCATCCTCTCGGGGTAGGTAAATTGAGGACCCAAGATTGTTGGGGGCAATAAGCTGACTTTGTAAAATGCTGCTTAGTAATAAGCAGGCATATACAATGGAATGAAGGCTATTGCTGAGTGCATTGGGTCGTGCTCCAAAAATTGTAAGCCGCCCTGAGTCTTCACAGAAGGGCAGCATATAAATGTAATTAAAAAAAAAAACTTCCAGGTGCCTCCAGTTTTTGGTTCTGTCCTATTGGAGGGTGCACTAAGAATGCAAAGAAGTGACTTTGGGAACAATTACGGAAGGTTGTCTATGGAGGCTCTCAGTCATCCAGGTCATGGTTGTGCACAAGTTGCTTTTTCAAAAGGCAACTGGATTTCCTTTGTCTTTTTTCCCCCCTTGAAGTTACGGAAGGTTATGCAGCAGCTTTGCCAAAGCCAGTGACTGTGTGAAAGGGAAGAGAACCTGAGCACAATTTAGAGGAGCGTGAGAGAAAATGTAGATCTATATTTGGTACCAAGCTCTCTTTCAAAAATTTGGGGCAGAAAGAACAGGGAACCAGTGATCAATTTCACATCACACTGCAGTAATACAGGTAATCCTAGACTTACAACCACAATTGAGCCCAAAATTTATGTTGCTAAGTGAGAAATTTGCTAATGTGAGTTTTGCCCCATTTTACAACTTTTCTTGACACATTTGTTAGGTGAATCACTGCAGTTGTTAAATTAGTAACCCGGTTATTAAGTGAATCTGGCTTTCCCATTGACTTTGCTTGCCAGAAGGTCACAAAAGACGATCCTACGACCCTGGGACACTGCAGTCATCATAAATATGAACCCGCTGTCAAGCATTCAGATGTAAATCACATGACCACAGGGATGCAGCAACGGTCAAACGTGTGAAATATGGTTTTTCAGTGCCATTGTAATTTTGAATGGTCACTAAATTAACTGTTGTAAGTTGAGGACTGCCTGTATATTGGTTATGGAGAGACAGATCATTGACTTGCAAACTCTTGTCAATTAGAGGAAATTCCCATGGCCTGAAATGTTAATAACCGCTTGCAATCGAAAATACATTGCTCCATTTTTAGTTCATCTCCCTTCAAAAGTATCTTGCACTGGCTGCCAAGGAAAACACGATACTCCATTTGGTTGGGCAGCTGAAGAGGTGCCTGTTTATGTTTCACAAGCCAAAAATGTCTTATCCTATCAAAGCTGTTCAGGAATTTGGAGGGACAAGAAAAAGGCATTGACAAAAAAGTGGTAAGGATTAAATCTCCCTTTCCTTATAAGAGTGGGAGGAAAAGTAGATAATATGTTTCATATTTTTATTTTTTTGGTATCAGATCCAAGAAAGCCAAGGCCAGAAGTGATGGAGTAGCCAAGGTAAAATACAGCATAAAATTCTTGCTGCAGAAGCAAATAAAATTTTGTCTTAGTGTTGAAAGAATATCTATGGGTTAATAGCGACAGTTGCTGCAGTGCACTCTGCTTGAGAAAATTAGGTGTCCTGGGAGTAAGGGGTGGGTGGGAAGCAACCTACGGATACATACAACATAACCATTCATTAAAAACTTTTTTAAAGGAAGCGTCAAACTTTTTTAAATAGCATGAAACTGTAACATTGAAGCTTGCTTACTTTCCATTTAATGGAATGTATGAACCACACCATTACTGATTATTATACTAAATAATAAATATTTATCATTATATGTGGTTAGTGGGACAAGTCTAGATTTTAAAAAAATCCTTGCTTAGTGTTTCTCATACTTGGCTACTTATAAGATGGGCAGACTTCAACTCCCAGAATTCCCCAGTCTATGCATCTTAAAATGGCCACATTTGAGAAATGCTGCCTTAGCTTAAGATTATGTCCAGTCCAATATCACAGGGAACCAGATTTGCTTTCTGTTATGTATGTAGGTTTGAATGTCATTGGTTTAGTTTGAATTGTTCTTGTAAAATGTCAAATAGGATTGGTTTAAATAGTGCGGGAAAACCCTGCACTCTGATTGGCTGGCAACTACGGCTGCTGGCTATAAGAAGCAGCCGTAGCCCAGCCAAGTTGGGTCCATTCAAGCTGTAGTCACTGAATAAACTCTTCACTGAAGCTCTTCGCGTCTGACTCTTCATGCAAACTTAACACTGGCGACGAAGGTGGGATTCCTCTGAAGAAGAGACGACGCGGAAGACAAGCAGAAGAGCGAGATGGCTGCTGAACACCCCCAGCCCGTTCGATCCGGTGGCAGAAGACTGGGAATCGTATGCGGATCGCTTCCAAATGTATTTGGAAGGAAACGACCTCGCCGATATCCCGAGAAGCGGAAGAGGGCGGTATTTCTCACGCACTGCGGTCCGGCAGTCTTCAAGATGGCGAAGGCATTGGCGGGAGCTGCAGACTTGAAGGTAATGGAATGGCCTGATTTAGAAAAGCTTTTAAGAGCCCATTACGCCCCACAAGTATCGTGCCTCATTAAGAGACACGAGTTTTATCGTCGGGATCAAGGGGAAGCGAAAATGTTAACGACTTCGTGGCAAGTTTAAGGGACATTGGGGTGCTTGTGAGTTTACCAACTTAGAAGAGGCCATGCGTGATCGGTTTGTTCTAGGCCTTAAAGATAAGGTCTTACAGAGCAAATTACTAATGAAACCTAAGATCACGTTTAAGGAGGCCATAGAGGAAGCTGTTTCAGTGGAAGCAACCAAGTCCTCAGCAGCAGCCATGAAGAAAATTAACAAGGCCTCAAGCCATTCTGATGTGGAAAAGTCCACAACAACCCATTGCGAGCAAATAGACTCTGATTCAGACTGTAGTGAGGTGGAGGAAGGAATTTATAGACTCAGAATGGAGAAGAAAAGGAAAGACCTTGGAAAAAGAGGCAAGAATTTTATTGCAGAGGCTGGGGGGGGCCACCCCGCACTGAATGCAAGTTTTAGACACCATCTGCCTACGTTGTGAGAAAAGAGGTCACCTAGCAAGAGTCTGCAAATCATCCAGAACTCCACCTAGTAGGAAGAAATTTCCTGAGAAAGAATTCAAGCCCAACAATTTCAGTGAGAAAATGGGGCAACTCAGAAGCAAATGGGAAGAATGAAACTCATCAAACAGTCACCATTGGTCATTCTTCACCCTTGAGAAGCAGAAAAGTACATGTGAAGGTATTCATTGAAGGAAGGCCTTGCCAAATGGAAGTGGACTCAGGCTCCTATTTATCTATGGTGTCATGGGACACTATTCACAGGCTACTTCCCAACATTCAGAAGAAACATTTCCAGAAGCAAGCACTGACTCTTAAAGACTACCAAGGGAACAAGATTCCAGTAGTTGGAACAAGAGAATTCAACGTGAAGTTTAAAGGCCACACCAAACGTTTGCCCCTGACCATCGTGGACAAGGATCGCCCAAGCTTGCTGGGACTTGAGTGGTTCAATCCACTAGGCATCGAGGTGACTGGCATCAATCACGTGAGCAACTCTGAATGGGAGGAGGCCTTGAAGTCTGAGTTTCCAGAGGTCTTCAGCGAAGGATTGGGCAAGTATATGGGGACCCCTATCACTTTCAACCTAGATCCCAAGGTGCCCCAATTCGTTTAAAGCCCAGAAGGGTCCCATTTGCTTTAAAGGAAAAAATTGATGCACAATTAGACAAATTAATAGCTCAAGGGGTTTTAGAGCCCACTGACCACTCCAGATGGGAGACACCCATAGTCACACCAGTCAAGACTGATGGGTCAGTAAGAATCTGTGGAGACTATAAGGGGACACTGAACCATGCGCTGCAGCAGAGCGCATATCCAGTTCCAGTGGTGCATCATCTGCTACATTCACTTGGCAGGGGTACAGTCTTTGCCAAATTGGATTGGCCCAGGCATATCAACAACTAACAGTTGATGATGCCACTGCAGAGGCCCAAACCATTGTGACTCATAGAGGTGCTTTCAAATGTAAAGGTTACAATTTGGAGTAAGCGTGGCACCAGGCATCTTATGGAAAGAATGCTCCAAGGACTGCCAGGGGTAGTGCCTTATTTTGATGATGTGTTAATCTCTGCTGAAAATGATACTCAGTTACAAGAAAGACTCAGAGAAGTCCTTACCAGATTCAGGAAGCGGGGTTAAAGTCAAGGAAGAAAAATGCACTCTTAAAACTGACAAGGTTGAGTTCCTGGGCTACATGATTGACAAGCATGGCATCCACCCTACAGATGCCAAGGTTTAAGCAATCAAAGAAGCCCCTAGACCTAAATGCAAAACAGATTTGCAAGCTTTCCTTGGACTCATTAACTTTTATCACATGTTCCTACCTCAGAAGGCAACCATTGCTGAACCATTGCACAGATTACTTGATAAAAAGTCTGTTTGGGTCTGGGGCAGGAAGGAACAATCAGCATTTAACAGTATTAAAAGACTAATCACGTCTGATGCTGTACTGATACAGTTCTCTGAGAATTTGCCTGTTGTACTGACTTGTGATGCATCCCCTTTTGGAGTGGGGGGGTTGAGCCACAGGCTTCCCAGTGGGAGAGAAGCCCCTATTGCATTTTACTCTCGCACTTTGACCAGGGCAGAGAGGAATTACAGCCAATTGGACAAGGAGGCATTGGCAATTGTTGCAGCTGTTAAGAAATTTCATGAATATCTGTATGGGAGAACATTTACCATTGTTACAGATCACAAACCTTTGTTAGGCATTGTGGCAGGAGACAAGCCTACACCTACTATCCTGTCACCAAGAATGCTGAGGTGGACTGAATTTCTTGCTGCTTATCCACAAGCCTGGCAAGGACATTGGACATGCTGATGCGCTGAGGCATTGCCCACTCCCTTGCCACAAGGAGGACTTTGAACCTGAAACACACACCTTTTTCCTAGAAACTGTTGCCAAGCTTCCAGTTCATGCTGCTGAAATTGCCAGAGAGACTGCCAAAGACACTGTGTTGGCTCCTGTTATAGGCTGGATTAAGAAAGGTTGGCCTCTTCAAGATCTACCTCACCTTGCCCAACCTTTTAAGTCCAGGCAAACTGAATTACCTGTATTAAGAGGATGTATTTTGTGGGGTAACAGGGTGGTTATTCCTGCAAAACTGCAAAGAGAGGTTTTGGAAATGTTACATGAGGGTCATCCTGGTATTGTAAGGATGAAGGGATTGGCCAGGAGTTAAGTATGGTGGCCAGGTATTGACAAAATGGTTGAAAACTGGGTTGCATCTTGTCCCAACTGTCAGGTAGTCAGGCCTGCACCACCTCTCGCCCCCACACAGGAATGGGAATGTCCTAGGGGCCCGTGGTCCAGGATACACATTGATTTTGCTGGCCCTACCAGAGGGCACACCTTTCTTATTATAGTAGATGCATATTCCAAATGGCTAGAGGTAATCCCTATGGCATCCACCACAACTGATGCTGTCATCAAGCAGCTTAAAAAGCTTTTTGTAACCCACGGGTTACCTGATGTTCTTGTCTCTGACAATGGCCCTCAATTTACATCCAACCCTTTTGAATCCTATCTAGCACAACTGGGTATCAGACATGCCCTTACTGCCCCTGGGCACCCTTCGGCTAACGGCCGGGCTGAACACATGGTACGTTTTACCAAGGAGAAGCTTCAGCAACTGGGTCCTGGGGACATCACTGAGAAAGTTGAAAAACTTCTTAGTGTTCAGCACATCACTCCTAACCCATCTACTAACTTATCCCCAGCAGGGTTGTTGATGGGTAGGAAACTTAGGTCTTCCCTTGACCGCCTTCATCCCACTTACGCACCCAACGCTCCACTAGATTCCACTTCCAAAGTTCGCACATTCAGTGTGGGTGATTCTGTTTATGCTAAGAACCTTATAGGTGAACCTTTGTGGATTCCTGCTGAGATAACTCAGATCACAGGCCCTCGTTCTTACAGGGTGCAAACAGAGGATGGACTCCTCTGGAGCAGGCACATTGATCAACTTAGATCCAGGTTCTCTCAGGAACATCGCACTTGTTCTTCTCTAGTTCCCTCACCTGATGTCATTTCTAGGGGGGAAGGGGAGGAACAGGAGGAAAATCAGCAAGCAAGAATCAACCCCATGTGTAACGAGCCATTACGACAGGAACCATTACAAAACCTGTCACAATGCCAAAATCCATCCTTAGAAGTGGAAGATTGTACATCACTACCTGACTTGGGTGCTGACATTGGGCTGGAGATGAGTTGGGAGGAGAGACCAGATTCTAACAATCAAACAGGGTCTTCTTTCACAGGAAGTCCCAACAGGGAAATGTCAGCAGACACATTTCCTCTCTCACTGGGTGAGAATGTTAAAACTTCTGAACCATGAAGGTCTCAACGTACACGTAAGAGCCCCACCTATTTAAAAGAATACATTAGATAGGTTGGGGTTTGGTATGGACTGAACCTAGTGGGGAGGGGTGTTATGTATGTAGGTTTGAATGTCATTGGTTTAGTTTGAATTGTTCTTGTAAAATGTCAAATAGGATTGGTTTAAATAGTGCGGGAAAACCCTGCACTCTGATTGGCTGGCAACTACGGCTGCTGGCTATAAGAAGCAGCCGTAGCCCAGCCAAGTTGGGTCCATTCAAGCTGTAGCCACTGAATAAACTCTTCACTGAAGCTCTTCGCGTCTGACTCTTCATGCAAACGTAACACTTTCAAATGCTGACTCTAGAATCCAAATAAAGTTTATTTTGTAAGGAAAATGCTACAGCCCAAAAAAATCAAAAAGCTTTTAAACCCCCCCTTTTTTTAAAGATAAGCTTTTGTTATCCACTATCTTCGAATCTTATAAAGGAGAATATTTGTAGCTCAGGGTTGAAATGAGGGGGTCCTTGATACTCATTGAGTTGGGTTGTTTTTTTGCAGATGATGTCAGTCAGCTGTTGATGTTAATTAGTTTGGGTAATAAAACGCCTGCAAGAAAACAACCCAACTCAGACAGCACCAAGGATCCCTCCTCCCAAACCTATCTGAAGATAACAGGAGCCACAATGTACTATAAAAGAACTGATAATCACATCAGAGTCAGTTTGGGACTGGGTAGCATCTGAAGAGAATAAAATAAAATACTTCCTTATTCTGATTTTAGGTAGGACACACATGTTATAGATGCTTCCAACTAGAGGTGGTATTCAGCAGGTTCTGACCAGTTCTGGAGAACCAGTAGCGGAAATTTTGAGTAGTTACTATCTCTGACTAGCAAATCCCACCTCTGACTTACCCCGCCCCCATCTATTCTCTGCCTCCCAAGTCCCAGCTGAGCGGCTGGGTCTTGGAGAACAGAGCTGTAAAGCAGGTTAGTAGGGTGGGGAGGGAATGGTTTTTTTTTTCATATTTATATGCCGCCCTTCTCCGGAGACTCAGGGTGGCTTACAATTTTGGGAGCGCAACCCAATGCGCTCAACAATAGCCTTCATTCCATTGTATATGCCCGCTTATTACTAAGTGGCATTTTTACAAAGTCAGCTTATTGCCCCCAACAATCTTGGGTCCTCAATTTACCTACCCCGAGAGGATGGAAGGCTGAGTCAACCTTGAGCCTGGTGGGATTCGAGCCTGCACTAATTGCAGGCAGCTGGAGCTAAGTGCTAGGCATTTAACAGCCTGCACCACCAAGGCTCTTTTACAGTATCCTTCCCCTGCCATGCCCAAGCCACGCCCACCAAGCCATGCCACACCCAAGCCATGCCCACAGAACCAGTAGTAAAAAAATTTGAATCCCACCACTGCATTTCAATCTAATTAGTTGCATGCTAATGATTCACATTCTAATAGAAAAGATTCCAAAGGGGAACCTGTCAAAATATTGTTTATGTATGTTTCAATTTCGGCAGTCATATTATATGTCCAGGCTTAATGGGACAGTATTTCAGATAGAGTTCATAAGTATTTGGTTTTAATATTATGAAGGAGAAGGAGGAAGAAGAGGCGAAACAGAAACCAGGGAGACCCCTAGCACCGTGATGACAAACCTATGGCACGCATGCCGGAAGTGGCACACAGAGCTATCTCTGCTGGCACGTGAGTTATCGCCCCAGCTCAGTTCCACTGAGCATGCGCGCACCTCCCACCAGCCAGTATCTGGCACCCATGCGTGGGAGGGTGGGCTGCATGGAAGAGATGCGTGCGCATGCACAGGGGGTCAGGGGTCAGGCAGGGGAGTCACACATGCATTGCATTATGGGTGCAGGCATGCATGCGCACACACACACTTTCAGCACATGACACCAAAAAGGTTAGCCATCACTGCCCTAGCACAAACTGCTGGAGGCAACCAAAGAACAGAACAAATTCTGGGAAAGAAAATCAGAAGGAGGTACAAATTCAATCCCAGGCACATAAAAGCAGCTTGCTAACAATGCTAAATTTCCAAAGCCTGTCTGTGGCTCCTTCTGTACTCAACGAAGTAAACCCAGAAATAGCTCTGACGTTGCCCCACATACACTGAGCAAGGATGAGTTTGCTAATATATAGAAATTGGATTGCTCATCTATACATTTCCTGTAGAATTGACCTTGTGAAGGACGCTGCAGGCTGAACTGCACCAGTTGCAAGAACTCAGACCTAATTTACACACCTGCTACCTGGTTTAAAAAGTGTCCTGTTCTTAAGACAGGTTTAACCTTTCCCCAGTCAAACTGGCAGGCCAGGCAGCTGGTCCCCCACCGAGCCCCATTTCAGTCCCTTCTGCAAATATTTGTGCATTCAAAAAAAATGTAACACACCCACACATTCGCCTTGGCTGTTCCTGCCTTATGTCAACAGAAACCAGAGAGAGATAAGAAGTCAAGGCAACAAACAAAGACTTGCTTATTGGTCTGCTGTGTAAAATGGACTTGAGTGTAGACTGCAGGAAACAAATGTGATGACCATTAAAAAAATCTATACAAGACAAAGAACTAGCCTTCTTAATCAATGTCTCTCAATCTTGGTATCTTTAAGTCATGCTGCCTGGGGAATTCTGGGACTTGAAGTCCACCCATTTTAAAATTGCCAAGGCAGACCATGGCAAAAAAGCTGGTAAAATAAGACATGACTCATTAATAACTGCCCAACTAAGCAACGGAGATTCTGGTCCCAATTTGAGGACTACCTGTAATTCTGATGCTTCAACGACCCTCTAAAAGGATGCAAATGACCAGCTGTGTGCAAGGAATATAAATCCTTCCATTCCCCACTATCCCGTCAGAACTGAAGAAGCTTCTTGGATGAGAAGCGAAACGTCTTCGAAAGAAAAAACAAGAAAGTCCAGTTGCCTCCTGAAAAAAGCACCGTTGGGACAACCACAACCTGGAGGACTGAGAAATTTCAGTGGTGGGATTCAAATTTTTTTACTACTGATTCTATGGGCGTGGCTTGGTGGGCGTGGCAGGGGAAGGATACTGCAAAATCTCCAGTCAGAGGTGGGATTTGCCGGTTCTCCAAATACTCAAAATTTCTGCTACTGGTTCTCCAGAACTGGACAGAACCTGCTGAATGCCACCTCTGTTGAGAATCTCTGCACTTTCTGATGGCATCACTTATCTTCCAAGGGGCTCTCCATCTGGCATACAACATTTATCCCTTAATGCCCCAGAGGCACTGCGTTCTCACAAACTGTACAATTTTGTTTAATTTACCTGTAAAATTTACCGTTTAAAAGGTAAATATAGAAAAGTTGTGGAGCTGTACATATAGTGTAGAGATAGGCATCTAGAGATTCAGACTTTCCTGCCTACCCTTTAGGACAGGGGTCTCCAACCTTGGTAATTTTAAGACCTGTGGACTTGAACTCCCAGAATTCCTCAGCCAGCTTTTCTGGCTGAGGAATTCTGGGAATTGAAGTCTACAAGTCTTAAAGTTGCCAATGTTAGAGACCTCTGCTTTAGGAGTCAGGCCACCCTCATAAATTAAAAAGAACCAAACTTTATTTGAAATAAAATGTAAAACCCTCCTTAACTTTTAAAAATTAAAATGCTCACATGCCGTGGTTCAGAGGAGCCAGTTGGGTACAATGGTTAAGGTGTTGGCCAGAAACTAGAAGATTGTGAGTTCTAGTCCCACTTTAGGCATGAAAGTCACCTGGGTGATTTTGGGCCAATCTCAGCCCAATCTACCTCTCAGGGTGGTTGTTGTAGAAAAAATAAGAGTATTAGATGTGTTCACTGCCTTGAGTTACTTATAAAAAGTAATAAAGGCAGGATTTTAAATTTTAATTAATTAATTAATTAAAGATAAATTATAGAAGCATCCAGGTCCTGGAGATAAAACGCTTATTGTTTAAAAGAAAGACAAAAAGAAAGGAAATTTTTAAAAGAAAATATACTCATACAATTAGCTCACAAGATGGCTCCAGTGTGCTACAAATGTATAGTTATTCAATTATTACAGGCCATAAAATTATAACAACATCAAGATCTTCATGCCCAGTTTCAAGAATGGGTAAAAACTTCACTTATAAATAACTCACTCACTTTACAGAGAAGTAAACACCTTTTAGACTCCAAAATTTGATCAAAAGCCATAGCACAAATTCTTAGCTAGAAAGTTTTTATTAATTCAAGAAATATAGACAGATGGAACAAATGGTCCTGTGTTTCAAATACCTAGATTAAGAGTATCCAACCTTGGCAACTTTAAGATTTGAGGACATCAACCTTCAGAGTTGCCCAGCCAGCTATTATCTTTGGTTTTCCCAATCATCTGATCCTAGCTTCTGAACATATAAAATTAATAAAGAGAAACTAAAAATCCCTACTTTTAAAACAGCCAAAGTTTTTCTACATCGACCAGAGTGAGCTCAAGGTTATCCATTTTTATGCATGTGATATATCTCCTTTCCTCCTATAAGTGTGTAGTGATTTACAACCACTCACTAATTACAATTTCTTTATTTCTATGCCTAATCACTGGAAAGAGCCATTGTGCTTCTAAAATGGGGAGGGCCAGATCGCCATTTGTGGGGCTGGCTCTATTTTCTAAACAGTAATACAGGTAGTCCAGTTCCTTTAGTGACTGTTCGAAGTTGCAACAGCAGTGAAAAAAGTGACTTAGGACCATTTTCACACTTATCACCATTGCAAGCATCCCCATGCTCACCTAATCAAAATCCAAGCACTTGGCAATTGACTCATATTTATGATGGTTGCAGTATCCTGGGGTCATGTGATCCCCTTTTGCGACCTTCTGACAAGCAAAGTCAAATTTACTTAACAACCATGTGACCAATTTAACAACTGCAGTGATTTAGTTAACTACTGTGGCAAGAAAGGTTGCAACATGGGGCAAAAGTCACTTAGCAAATGTCTCACTTAGCAACAGAAAGTTCGGGCTCAACTGTAAGTAGAGGTCTACTCATACACATTCTGTTAAGCCTTACAGGGCTAGCAAAATCAAGGCCAGTCAGAGGTGGCATCTGCTGGTTCTCCGAACTACTCAAAATTTCTGCTACTGGTTCTCCAGAACTGGTCAGAACCTGCTGAATGCCACTTCTGGTCGAGACCATTATTTCTGAATCTCAACAGTTTGAAAATGTGTGGGCTTCCACTGCCAGCTGGCTAGGGAATTCTGAGAGTCAAAGTCCTCCCATCTTTAAGTAGTCAAGATTGAGAAGCATTGATTAAGAAATGTAATTATGTTAACGTCATCGTCCAGAAGATCATTGGTTGCCCTCTCCCCTCTTTGGAAGAGCTTTATAGCTCCCGTTGCCTTAAGAAAGTTCGAAACATTCTCAAAGATGCATCTCATCCTGGGAACCCTTTTTTTGAACTATTACCATCTGGCAGGCAGTACAGGACAATAAAGACAAGGACAAACAGGCTGAAAAACAGCTTCTATCCCAGGGCTGTAGCTCTTTTGAATTCTGCTGTACAGTGCAGTGTGGGTGTGATGTTGGGGGTTTTTGGTTCAATGTGTGGAGGGTGAAGGATGTGTGTTTGTGTTTATTCTCATGGTCATGGTCATGATGTGCACTGAAGATGGTGTTTGATTTTGTTGTACAAGGTGCAATGACAATAAAGTAAACTAAAACTAATTGAAGCCCCACCCCTCTTTTAATGCTACAACCCAACTTTATAAGCACAACCCTTTGAAGAAGTAAATACCTGAACCTTCAAACTACTAAGGCCCCTAAATTCAAGTATGTCTCCCTAATAACCTTCTTAGGCATTTGGGAATGCTGTATCATGAGTTATCTTAAATCAGTACTTGGATTTTTAAAGGGGAATTAGGAAGTAACTTACCACAAAAACAGACTCCTCCCAACCTGTTTATTATTCTGCTTATTTCACCATAAGCAGAAATACCCGTGCTATCAAAAATACAATGACTGGCAGTTGGCATCGTTACTGGTTAGCATTTATTATACAACTATATAAAGGATGCTTGTATCCTCCTTCAGTGGGCAGGATCTTGTGACCTGTTCCTAGTGCTGTTCAAATAAACTTGGCTGAAACAGATCATGTATTTTCCATTTGTGAATTGGGTCATAGGGAATTTTCCCCTTCTCTTTTACACATGTGCGCGCGCACACACACACACACACACAGCAATAAGTCCCATCAATTATATTCCACTGGAACTTCTCGATGTTTGTTTATTGGTATCAGAAGCGTCACAATTAAAATAAGGCATACCAATTTAAAACTGTAAAATGCAAGATTAGAATATGTACAGATTAAGCAGATCTTGCCCAGAAACTAGCAACATTAATTGCATACTTCTTGATACAACTGCAGAAGATACAGGCTGGAATTCATAAATAAACCAGGGGCAAC
This sequence comes from Naja naja, assembly GCA_009733165.1. Classification (NCBI taxonomy): domain Eukaryota; kingdom Metazoa; phylum Chordata; class Lepidosauria; order Squamata; family Elapidae; genus Naja; species Naja naja. The sequence continues at coordinate 11,684,938 of CM019160.1, forward strand.
TTACACTCCATGATCTGATATGTGCCAAAATGCATCTAGAGAGCAAAAGCACATAAAAATGTCTCTGTGGAAGAAATACACATAAAACATGCCTGTAAATTATATAGGCACTCTGTTAAAAATTCACAGCAAAATGTGGAAGGGAGCCAACATGAACTTAGGTTTGGAAACAAGAGAAATGGACTAAAGTAATATTTCCAAACTGGCAATTTTCAGGAGGGTCGATTTCAAATTCCAGAATTCCACAGCCAGCAAAGCTATTGATGAGAATTCTCAAGAGTTGACATCTGCAAACCTGGAAGATGCCAACAATGGGAAACACTGGACTAAAGTTAATATGATAGCTTTGAATTTAGCTTAGTTGAGATGCCCATCCTGGATAACAGTTGCATTCATTAGGTTGAGTCTTTGTGTTTTGGTAGCAACAAAAGTTTCCTTTAAATCTTCCTTTCTTTAGCAAGTTTAACCATAACTTTTCCCGTTGCTTTACATCTTCAAAACTGACTCCCAATTCTGATATTGTTTCCTTTGAGTTTGTTTGGGTATTTTGTTATGTTCTTTCAGACATATTATGGAAATACTTTGCCTCAAGAGAAGGCTCTAATGATCTGAAAGGATAAAAAGAAGAAGACAAGCAGCAGCAAGATGGATGGATTCAATTGCAGATAGCCCTTGACTTACAACCACAATTGGGTCCAATTATTTAGTATCAGTTATTTCTGTTACTAATAGCAATAGTACTTAGACTTATACACTGTTTCATGGTGCTCTATAAGTCTCTCTAAGCGGTTTACAGAGTCAGCCTATTGCCCCCAACAATCTGGGTCCTCATTTTACCAACCTCAGAAGGATGGAAGGCTGAGTCAACCATGAACCTGTGAGTATCGAACTGCCACATTGCAGGTAGCCGGCAGGCAGCAGAAGGAGCCTGCAGTACTGCATTCTAGCCACTGCACCACCATGGCTCTAAATTGTAACTCTGAATGGTTGCTAAAAAAAATGGTTATAAGTTGAGGACCACTTATACAGTGGCAAGAGGTGTGCTGTTGAAAGACCTGAAGGAGCAAGTTCCGGCAGGTAGGAGAAAATGGTGGTCAGTAATCTAAGTGGTCAGTAAGAGTTGACAGCAAAGTGGTCACTAAGAGTTGACAAGAGTTGGATGGCACATAATCAAGTCATTCATTTATCTCATTAATTTATCAACCACCTAAAATGTGTGTGAAAGAGATATAACACCATAAACAAATACATAACATTTAAACTATTTCTGTGATCAGTTTTCGAGAAGAACCAGAACTCATGGCTCAGCAGATGCTCAGCAACTTAAAAACACAACACAGTTATGAACTCTTCCATCCTAACAAGGTTTTCATATTTGCATAAAAGAAAGTTTAGGATTTTGCTACATAGCTGATAATTATAAATACTTAATACTAATGTCTAAGAACTGTAAATAACATTACAGTGCTTGGTAACATTTTCTTTGGATAGAAAAATCTAGCTGCAGATGGTTCTTGACTTATGACCACAACTGAGCCAAAAATGTCTATTGCTCAGTGACAGCTGTTAAGTGAGTTTTGCCCCATTTTATGACCGTTCTTGCCACAATTGTTAGGTTAATTCCCTGCCGTTGTTAAGTTAGTAAGACGGCCGTAAAGTAAATCTGGCTTCCCCATTGATTGTACTGATCAGAAGGTCATCACAAGACTCTGGGACACTGCAACACAGATTACAGATTACAGATAATCAGAGTTGGAAGGGACCTTGTAGGTCATCTAGTCCAACCCCCCCACCTAAGCAGGAGACCCTACACCATTTCTGACACTTACCAAGTGTCTGAATTTTGATCACATGACAGTAGGGATGTGGCAGTGGTCATAAGAGTGAAAACAATCATAGGTCACTTTTTTTAGTGCTGTTATAACTTTGAACGGTCACTAAATGAACTGTTGTAAGTCAAGGACTATCAGGATTTTTAGAAAAGAATTAGGCCTGATACGGCGATGACCGTCTCATGCCTTTGTGCAAAAGCAAAAAAAATAAAAAGGAAGGAAGGATTTTACTACTAAGAATCTCTGCTCCTTAAAATTCTCTCCGCAACTTGAAATGAATTATGCCTGCCCCCACTGAAGATGAGAAATAGGTCTGGCATTGGCAGTAACCGTAGAGAGTAAATTAGACTCCCTGAGCAATTGTGTTTTCCCAGCAAGTGTAAGAAAAGGAACATCCTGATAAGAGAGCAAATAATAGCAAAGGGGCTGATGAAAGAGATTTATAGGACAACATACTGTACTTCCAATCTTTTCTTTTCTACCAGAGAACATTTCCCCATGGAGAACAACTGAATAAAACAGAGGTAGGCAAAATGGTGCCCACAGACCTCCCTGTCTCCAGGTCAGGGACAGTCAGGAAGGGGGAGGGCAAACAAGACCACAACCAAGCAACTGTAGATCTGCTCTTCTTTTATATGCACCACCATCTTACTGGTTTCACCCACCCACCACAGGCGCCCCTGCCCTTTGCCTAACATTGGTATCCTGAAAGAGAATAGTGTGCTAAGCATCTATGTATTATGTGTATATGTGAAGGTGTGCTTGCATGCAGGAAAGTCCCAGGAACTCTCAAGATGGCAGATAAAGAGGCCTTATCTCTAACAGCATTTCTTTACGAGCCAACTGAATCGAGAACTCTGCCAGCTTACCACTGAAATAGATCTTGGATCATTTCACTATAATCTACCTTGGAAGGTTTGATGTTCAATCCTCCCCATCTCCTAGCAACCTGGCCAACAGGAGAGGGGTGGGACAGGACTGAGGTAGAGGAGAAGAACTAACACATCTGGGGATATCAGGATAAGAAACTACTCCTTGTTTACATGGAGTCTCCAACCTTGGCAACTTTAAGACTTATGGACTTCAACTCCCATGGATGCCTTGCGCACGATCACTCAGGCGCTCGTCATTCTGGGAGTTGAAGTCCACAAGTCTTAAAGTTGCCAAGGTTGAAGACCCCTGTTTTAGACAACGCTAGAAATGTTGCACAACTCAAAGCAGCATCCACTCTCAGTAAAAGTGACTGGTTTTATATTCATACAAAAAATAAGTTGTGGTCAACTTACAACCACAACCGAGTCACAAATTCCTCTTGTGAAGTGAAACATTTATTAAGCGAGTTTTGCCCCATTTTATGACCTTTCTTGCCAGGTGTTCAGTGAATCACTGTAATTGTTAAATTAGTCACGTGGGTATTAAGCGAATCTGGCTTCCTCATAACAGATAATCAGAGTTGGAAGGCAGCTTGTAGGTCATCTAGTCTGACCCCCCTCCCAAGCGGGAGACCCTACACCATTTCTGACAGATGGCAGTCCAATCTCTTCTTGAAAGCTTCAAGTGATGGTGTTCCTACAACTTGCTCCATTGGTTGATTGTTCTCACTGTCAGAAAGTTTCTCCTTATTTCCAGGTTAAATCTCTCCTCGTTCAGTTTCCATCCATTATTCCTTGTCTGGCCTTCAGGTGCCTTGGAAAATAGCTTGACCCCTTTCCTCCTCTCTGTGGTAGCCCCTCAAATATTGGAAGATTGCTATCATGTCTCCCCTGGTCCTTCTCTTCCCTAGACTAGCTATGCCCAGTTCCTGTAAGCGTTCTTCATATGTTTTAGTCTCCAGAGGCAGAGGTCGATTCCGAGGTATCTCACTTCTGGGGTGCCCTAGGGGTTGGTCCTCTCGCCCCTCTTATTCAACATTTACATGAAGCCACTGGGTGAGATCATCCGTGGCTTTGGGGTGATGTATCATCAGTATACTGATGATACACAGTTATACATCTCCACCCCAGGCCACATCAGTGATGCTCTCTCTGTGATGTCCCGTTGCTTGGAAGCGGTGCGGATCTGGATGAACAGGAACATGCTTCGACTCAATCCAGCCAAGACAGAGTGGTTGTGCATACCGACATCTCGGTCCAGTCTGGAGGTTCCATCTTTGGTCATGGGGGAGGAGGTGTTGCCCCCCGTGGACAGGGCACGGAATCTGGGTGTCCTCCTGGACTCATGGCTCAAATTGGAGGTGCAGGTGGGGCCATGACCAGGGGGGCCTTTGCCCAGATCTGGCTGGTTCATCAGCTGCGCCCATATCTGGACCGGGATGTATGCCGCCCCCTCTGCGCACGATCACTCAGGCACTCGTCATTTCCCGACTTGACTACTGTAACGCTCTCTACTTAGGACTGCCCTTGCATACCACTCGGAGGCTTCAACTGGTGCAGAATGCGGCCACGCGGGTAATGATGGGAGCTTCCCAATACTCCCATATTACACCCCTCCTGCGCCTGCAATGCGGCCTGCATTGGCTTCCAGTTGCCCTCCGGGTGAGATTCAAGGTTCTGGTGTTAACATTCAAAGTCCTATATGGCATGGGTCCAGGATATTTACGAGAACGACTCCTCCCAGCATCAAATACCAACCGCCCTGTACGGGCGCACAGATGGGGTCTCCTCGGGGTGCCGTCTGCAACTCAGTGTCGCTTGGTGGCGACCCGGGGGAGGGCCTATTCTGTGGCGGCTCCCACTTTATGGAATCTTCTTCCGCCGGAGCTCCGGCTGGCTCCCGATCTCTGCACCTTCCACCACGATTTAAAGACCTGGCTATTTTTACAGTCCGGGCTGTGCTGACCCTCTGGGGGGTTTGTTTTAACTTTGGGGTTTTTAATTCTAATTTGGCTTGTAATTGTTTAATATGTTTTAGGTAACTTATATATTGCTGTATTTTTAGCTGTGAGCCGCCCCGAGTCCTTTCGGAGAGGGGGCGGCATACAAGTCGAATTAATAAATAAATAAATAATCATCCTGGTTGCTCTTCTCTGTCATTGACTTTGTTTATCAGAAGGTTGCAAAAGGAGATTGCAGGACCTCGGGACACTGCAACCGTCGTAGATATGAGTCAGTTGCCAAGCTTCTGAATTTTGATCATGTGACCACTGGGGATGCCACAATAGTCATAAGTGAGAAAAACGGTCATATGTCACTTTTTTCAGTGATGATATAACTTCAGTCACTAAACAAATGGTTGTAAGTTGAGGACTACTTTCACACTCTAATTTAGTATATTGAACAGGTCTGTTTAGAGAGAGTTGGGAGTTGGCTTTTGATGGAAAACCACAATCGCTCGCAAACAGGCGATATAAAAGGGAACGCTTTTTAGAGAAGTGGGTGCACTTCAAAAATAATGACTCAGAAGAATAATTTCTGAAGCACTTGTTCAGAACTATTTTCAAAGCATCCAGAATCCTAATAATTATTTTTGGACTGGGAAGGGACACAGGAGATTTGTCGGAGGTCAGATGATGCTATTTCTCCATTTGGTTCAGAATGACTATCTTTAACAATGCATTTCTCACTGCCTGCTCTCACAGCTGCTGTACTGTATGCAACCTGGGATCCTTCAAAATGTTTTGGACAGAACTCTTAGTATTTTGTACAAGGATCCTGCCACTTGGAGCAAATAAGGGTTGGTTAACAACAAAAAACCCAGCAGAATATCTGGTTAGCTGCTTCTGTGCTGTCCAGTACCTAGCTAAAAATAATGAGGGCCTGAACATGAAATGTTTTGGCATTCAAAAGACATGTCTGTGAGTGAGTTATGCCCATCTTTTCTAATAATTTCTAATAATGGATGGAAACTGAACAAGGAGAGATTTAACCTGGAAATAAGGAGAAACTTTCTGACAGTGAGAACAATCAACCAATGGAACAGCTTGCCCTTGGAAGTTGTGAGAGCGTCATTACTTGAGACTTTCAAGAAGAGATTGGACTGCCATTTGTCAGAAATGGTGTAGGGTCTCTCACTAGGGGGTGGGGTTGGACTAGATGACCTATAAGGTCCCTTCCAACTCTAACATTATCTGTTATCTGAGTTTATAGCCAGAGATTCTGTTGTACATGCAAATCTGCCCAGTTCAAATCCGATTGGTTTCTCATTTTGAATGGCCAAAACAAGGAGTAAGAAAGCTTTTTATGCGAAACTCTGAAAATCAGCTGCCAGTTGGACACACAATGCCAGGCTAGATGAACAAATAGTGGGACCCAAAGCTCTCAATTTGACAAATCCACAGAGAAGAATCTTACTGAATTTAAGTTTAAGGCTATTACACTGTCCAACACCATAAGCAATATATAACAGCTATAATGGTTTAAACCATTGACGTTCCATGTTCCTAATTTGAAGCTCTCTGAACAGTGATCATTTTTCACTTTACATCTGATTACAAATTTGTTTCACTCCAAACCAGTTAATCCAATGTCACCTTCATTTTCAGACCTTTTCAACCTGTCACTTCCTGCCCTACGACACAAACCTACAAAACAGCACTTTCCATCAAGGATAACTGAACGTTGATTAATTATTATATATACAGAACTCTTAAAAGGGAAGAAGAGGCTTCGCCCCTCGCAAAGTAGCTACCAGTAAACCTAGTCAAATGAAAGAAAGGTGGCTTTTTCAATTGTTTTCTTTTTCCTGAGCTGCTTTGGTACTGCCAGACACGCACAGGATTATATTATGCAATTAAACATAACTGTTGACAAAATCCAATGCACAGGAATGATAGACTCAGAACCACTTTTAAAAAATGCCACATTGTAATATTATACATTTTAATACATACATAAGCAGTTTCAGTGGTTTTTGTTCATTGTCAAACATATCCAACCATAGAACTCATAGCTTCCCTTTCTAAACAAGCACCACAGTTACCAGCGTCTCTAACATTATTTATTTTTTGTTCACGTCCCTTTAAGTCAGTCTTGACTCCTGGCACCTGCCTGGACATGTCTCTCCATTTTTCTTGGGGAGGTTCTTCAGAAGTGGTGTGACCTTAGCATCTTCTTTCTAGAGCTGAGAGCAACTGTCCCAAGGTCAACCAGCTGGCTCCCTGCCTAAGGTGAGACTAAAACTCACTGTCTCTGAGTTTCTATCCTAGTGCCTTACTTAATCACTAGACCAGGGGTCCCCAAACTTGGCAACTTTAAGACTTGTGGACTTCAACTCTCAGAATTCTGGAAGTTGAAGTCCATAAGTCTTAAAGTTGCCACGTTTGGAGAACTCTGCACTAGACCAAACTGGCTCTCGATACTATCTTATCCTTAGGCAAATGTTTTGCTTTCCATTTTAAGAATAATTAATGACTGACAGCCAACAACCTGTAGGGTAAAGTTTCTTTCCAGTAGTTTCTTACTAGAGATCCCCAGTTCTGTAGGAGGTGATGCATCAGGAAAGACTTTGGGCGTTATGGAACAGGAAGGCTTGACCATTTTTTAACATAAAGTTTTATTAATTTTCTATTGTTTACATTTTGTTAGTGTGTAATAAACATAGTGTTGTCTGGGTTATTTTATTTGTTTAGCAGTACAGATTACATTCTTAATCTCCACCTCTTTTTTCCAACCACTGGTAGAATCAGTTCCATGTTTGGTAATATTCTGTATCTTCTTTCTGTTTAATCTTCAATGTGAGTCTGTCCATTTCCACACAATCCAGTATTTTCCTAATTATCGTTTTGTCTCGTGGCATTTCTTCATTGTTCAAATGTTGGGCAAATATAATCCTCCCTGCTGCAATATTAAACTTGTATTTTGTTTATCAAATTTTTCTGGTGCTATACCTAACAGAAAAAGTTCAGGCTTAAAATGTACGTGCTTTCCTATCATCGTTTCCAACCACTGCTTTTGCACAAGTCCACCACATATGGTAACATGTGTCTGTTTTTGGGTTTTGATTTATCACATTTTGAAGTACGGGTACTTCTTTATTTACGACCATAATGGAGCCCAAAATTTCTGTTGCTAAGCCGTTAGTTGTTAAGTGGATTGTGCTCCATTTTACAACCTTCCTTGCCACAGTTGTTAAGTGTTTTACTAAAGTTGTTTAGTTAGTAACCTGGTTAAGTGAATCTGGTTTCCCCATTGACTTTGCTTGTCAGAAAGGCGCAAAAGTGGATCACATGACCCCCAGGACACTGTAACCATCGTAAGTATGAACCAGTTGCCAAGCATCTGGATTTTGAGCACATGACCCTGGAGATGTTGCAAGGGTCATAAGTGTGAAAATCGGTCATAAGTCACTTTTTCGGTGCTGTTGTAACGGTCAGAACTAGGCGAACTGTTGCAAGTTGAGGACTACCTGTATGTGAAATACATTAATACACATTACATCTAAATATGTTCCTTCGCTCCAAAGATCTAAAATTATCTAACTAATTCACTGCATGAAAAAGGAGGGCATACTGTTTCTGTAAGTCAAGCAAATATTATCACTGATTTCCTGCAAAACAAGATTTGCAAAAGAAATGCTCAAGTGTTCATCAAAAGATGGGTGGCTACATAAAAGTTTTAAATACATAAATGAACAAGCACAATCTGGTTTTATTCTCCCATAACCTTTACCTTGAGATGAGACTTTGGAAGGCATTCCTTAACTTCTTAACACCAAAGATCCTTTGGCTCTCTTCTTTGTTGGAGTTGACATACAGACCATGTTTAATTTTTTTCTGTTATTTCCATTTGTCAGCTGACCCTCAGATTCTGACCCTATGGTGTATATATAGGACAGTGGCAGTGGTGGTATTCTACTGGTTCGGCCCGGTTCTGCTGAGCCAGTAGCGCCAATGAGCAGTGGACACCGAACTGGTTCTCTCCTACACTTTGCTGCTGGGCCCACCCACCTGTCCAGGCTCCCATAGTAACCTTTATTTCCTGATTTTGGAGCACAGCTGCTTTGTGCAGAAGAGCAAATTGCTGTGTGGCAGCTGCTGAAGTGACAGGGAAAGTGCAGGATTGCAGGAGGTGAGTTGAAAAGCCTCTGCGACTTTGGCATGCGCGCACACGCAAACTGTGTGCATGCACACAGCCCACCAAGCCACGTCCACCAAACCGGTGGTAAAAATGTTTGAAAGGCACCAATGGACAGTGGAGCAGAATATTAAATTTAAATAAATAAATAAAACTAGGATTGGATTTAATAAGTGTTTTCTATTTATTAAGGATTTGATGGAATTAAAAACTTTTTTTAAAAAAAAAGACAAGGATTAAAACCAACTGTTGAAAAATGAGTTGAAGATAACGGAATTAGTTTTGCACTGGTTTGTGCAAAATGCAAGAGTAAAAGGGTAAGCAAATAAAAAAGTAATTGTGGAATCTGGTGTCAATTCTTACAGGAAGCAGCAATGAATTGATACGTTTTTTCAAAAACAAAAACCACAGTGCATGAAAGAAACATAACCATTAATTTATCCTAGGATGCTAGATCTGCAAACACAACTGATTTTTAAAATTTCAAAACATTTTAAAAAGTTTTTCCTTTTAATTACTGGAACTGGGAGTCAGTACGTCCTTCTTGATAAGAAAAGTACAGAAGATAAGGGGGGGGAAAACCTCTATAAGATTTACAGTGTAAAGACTGTATCTTTTCATAACCAGGCCTCCCTTCATTCTGATGGGATTGCAACTTTCACCTTAAACAAATTAAACCTTAGGGAGGCAAAGAATTATAAGTGTTTACAAACCAGCTCCTTCAATTCATTCTTTATTCCTATTTACTTTTTCTTTTTAAAACAAACCTTCTCCCTCAGTGCATTCAAGCCATTCATGACGACAATACACCGATATACATCTTAATATTTATAATGTCTACATTTGCAAACTTGTTTGTTACAGAACTGGTTGAATTCTTCTACAAAAGAAATAGCACCTGTGGTCCTTATCTGCTTTTAGACTAGAAGCCTGTAGTGAACACTTTATTTTAGAATCACTATGCAGAATTTCATCTTTCCCTAACTGTAGACCTGCCTTGCTATGGGCACCTCTTCCTGTGCCCATTCCCTGATGGCATTTTCAAGAATAAAGGAATAAAAACATTAATATTCTTTTTAAAGAATAAAAAAGAATTAAACACTATGGAACTTAAAGAATAAAGGAAGAAGCAAGTAAAGTTGGCTTAAAATTGAGTTCAACTCTTGATAACTTGAGCGGACATATCTATGTGGCTTTCTTGGCAGATGTGGAAAGGAATTTGCTTTTTTGTTAACCCAGACAAGCCAACAACCATAAAACATCCATGGAGTTCTCCCATGCAAGAGATAACCAATCCTACTTAGTTTCTAGATCTGAATTTTCCAAACTTGGCAAGTTTAAGACTTGTAGATTTCATCTCCCAGAATTTCTTAGCCAGCCATGCTAAGAGTCTTAACTAGTCCACTAGTCTTAAATTTCCCAAGTTTGGAGACCCCTGTTCTAGATCTACTGAATTGCCTAAATTGCCTTCTCTGTGGTTTTATCTCTACTACAGTAAGCATATTTAAATAATGGAATTTGCTACCCATTAACTAAATGTATTTATCTATTTGTTATATTTATATGGCTGCCCATCTCATGTGATGTGATTCTGGGCAACATACGAACAGACCATAAAAAAGCAATTTTAAAAACATTCATTAAAAAAAACACATTAATGTCATTAAGGAATAGGTTAAGAGAGGGCCCCAGATATGAACAAATGGAGACACATCATCAGATTGCCATTCCTTTGGGATCCCCATCCCACCCCAGGTCTGTGAACATAATCAACATGTAAGGGCCTAAATACAGTCCCAAAGATGCTTTTTTCAAAAGGCAACTGAACTTTCTTGGGAGGGGTTTCCTCTTTATAAAAACCTTTTGGTTTTCATCCAACAAACTTCTTCAGTTGTTAACTGAAAAAGCTTCTTGGATGAGAAATTAAAATTGAAGAAGCTCTTGGATGAGGAAGTTAGAAAGGAAGTTTTTTGGGTGAGAAGTTAGAACTGAAGAACCTAACATTTTCAAAGAGGAAAAAAAAACAAGAAAATCCAGTTGCCTTTTGAAAAAAAGCACCTTTGGGACAACCATGACCTGGATGGCTTAGAATCTCCATAGACATTTGGCCTAAATCCAGGTACATGAGAGAGAACTGTGGAAAATTTCAAGTCCTTGCAAGCTTCTGGGATGCAACTCATCAGCTATTGTGCCACAAAAGGCTAATCGAGATAAACATTTTGCATTCTCCACCAAAGTTCTTCTTAGTCTTTCATTTCCACTAATTACGGTTAAGATGAGCAACAGTTTGTCCACCACTAGACAATAAGCTGACAGTTGATCCAAACTACAAGCAAAGGCAGTGTGAATTTAGTGTTATACCTCAATAACAAGCTTTCAACCCTTTTCCAGCACTCTTTCCAGTCTGTAATTGCATCCGTCATGTTTTCATAAAAACATGGTACATAGGAAATTAGATAACTCAGGTTTTTCAGACGTCTACCTCTGCAGGAATAGCACAAAAATGTAACATGATGCTGGGAAACCAATATATTCCTCAGTATAAAATTTGCTACAGCATTCACTTTTTTGGTATGATATGATGTTCTTTGTCTCTTTCAGTTCTTCTTTCACCAGTTTCCCTAAATTTAAGGTTACCTGTTGAGACACTCAGTCTAATACTGTTTCCTTGCATACGTCTTGAAAATATAGTAACCAAAAATACATTACAGAACTGCAGTCTCTTTTATAACTTGATAACTGTCAAGGAGCACTTGATACATCTTAAAATTACTCTGATACAACATGCTTGTGAAATAACTGAACATAACTCGAAGGGAGGGTGGATGTTACTTTAGTAGAAAATTGCTGGTTGATAGCTTCCAACTTCAGCTCATTACTTATACCTGAATGAGGTAATATGCAATCTGTTGTGTCAGAAGCATGCTAAGAAGACAGTGGAATTTATACAGTGAAAAAAGTGCTTTGGAGGATAAAGACCAGAATAAATGCAGTTAACTTTTGGGAGAACACAGTGCTGCCTTTTGGATTAAGAAAGTTTTAAGCAGGCAGTGTTGCATGTTCCATGCAGCTATTTGTTTTGCTGCTCCCCAATATGATGCTGGGTTGAAATAAGTTTCAATTGTCTTTCTAAGTGGATTTGAGCTAGGAGAATCAGAAACATTTGTAGGAAGGAATGGCTTCCCTCCCAAAGTTATGGGTGCTTGATCAAGAAAAGATTGGGCAACTATTGGATGGAATAACAACTTTTGCCTTGGGCAGGGGGTTGGCCTAGAAGACCTCCAAGGTCCCTTTCAGCCCTATGATTCTATGATGCTATGAATGCTGTATGAAATGGAAAATGTCTTACAGTAGTCCTTGAAGAAATGTGTAACCAGGAGAAGGAAAATGTTATTTTACTAATAATTTATTCCAGATACAATCTGTATCTATTAATGATATTCATTAAAGCAGACTGAGACACATTTCACATTTTATAAAAGAAAAGTCATCCAATTAGGTTACTTCAGGATAATGCAACAAATTTTCTTAATAAGCCATTTCATAACACTGGATTAAAAATAATAACTAGGAAAGGTTTCCCGCTTTATTATTTATTTTCATTGGTCCTGAATCTCCCTGGACTTAGTTTCAAAGAAGAGCTGTGGGTTCTAAAGTGATAACACAGTGAGACAATTTCCTCCCTATCCAAATTTTCCATTTCATAATGTCATATTTTTTGGTCCCATGAGAGTAATTGAAGGAATGATATAAGAGTAACAGTCCCACAATGCAATACCACATTTCACAATATGTTGCACAGAGCAGGAAAACATATTTGGACTTATTTTTCCATTTCTCCCAGATGCAAATATATATATATATATATATTAGAACTCAACAATGCAAATTATTTGAAGTAAAGTTTGTAAATGAATTGGATTCCTCACCTACATTGTCACACACCTTTGCCACATTTTTGACATATTGGTGATCTGGAAGGAAAGGGGGAAATAAAGAAGCACAAACCAAGATTTTTTTCAAGTTACTCATCTAGAAGAGAGGAAAGCTAACTCATCATAGATGAGCAATCATCATTTCACCACATTAAAATCCAGCAAAAAAAAATTAAGAGCAACAGAAAGCGTGTAAGTGAATTATTTCACTAAGGAAGAATGGGATCGTAACATTTGGACAGGTAAGAAATAAATCTCTACTCCCAGGCTGATCATGACTCCAAGATTTCATCGTGTTGAGCATCAGTCCTCAGAGAGCAATCAAAAGCCAGGATATCATTACAAGAAACAGCCGATGGAACCAGTGATGTTTCTGTAATACATTGTAGTATAATTGTAGTACAATTATCCCATGTTACAAAAATAAATGTGTCTATATGAGATGGAGCTATTGAGCTCCCCTATAACACAGGGCTGTCCAACCTTGGCAACTTGAAGGCTTGTGGATTTCAATTCTCATAAATAAGTCCAAACGGGTTTTTCCACTCTGTGTGTAATGTGGAATTGCATTGTGGGATAGTTATTCTCACACCAGTCTCACAATGACTGTCATGGGACCAAAAAAGAGATATATAACATCATGAAATAGAAAATTTGGATAGGGAGGAAATTGTCTCACTCTCTTACCAGCTTAGAACCCACCGCTCTTCTTTGAAATTAAATCCAGAAAGATTCAGGACCAATCAAAATAAATAATGAAGCAGGAAACCTTCCCTGGCTATTATTTTGAATTCAAGTGTTATGAACTGATTTACTAAGATTTGTTGCATGACCTTGAAGCAAAATAATTGCCTGCTAGCTGGGGAATTCTGGGAGTTGAAGTCTACAAGTCTTGAAGTTGGCATGGTTGGACACTCCTGGCTTAAAAAAATCATGCCAATAAGTATTTTGAAACTGGGACTAGCCTATCTACTTGCCCACCTGCCTGCAAAGAAGAATCAGCAAACTATTACCCTTGTCAAGAACAACTGCAAAATAATAAGTCACGATTGTTCTACAGTTAATCTTGCTTGCCAAAATTATATAAAGGCAATCTCACCCTCCCAAGAGACTGGGTATTTTCTGGGTCAGCCTATAAGTGACAGTTCAGTCACAAACTCAAGAGGTGCATAAACAAGGGTTACAATGGATTGAATTAGAAAAATATTGTAGCTTTTTAAATATAAGGTTATTTATATTGCTAATTTACCACACATACACACACACATATATATATATAAAAGCAAAACACCACTCATCCATCATCACAAAATCTCCAGAACCGTAAAGCCTACAAACTTGAAATTTGGCACGTATGTTCCTCTTGGCTTCTAGGGAATTCTAGCATTGGTATCAAGCTAGTTTTAGATAAAAATAAGGGAAGAATATTTTATGAATATTGGAGTTTTTTAGAATGTTGATTATTAGTATTTTAAGTTATTTTATGGATTGACATTAAATTTAGAGAGAGGTGTTTGTATTCTTTTATCTCGGTTCTGAAAGAAAGTTGGCGACCTTTCCTGTTATAAATTTTTTGATCTATACTTTTTCTCACTTTTAATTTATTCTTTTTATTCCCTTCCCCCTTTCCATTAATGTTAGCTTGCATTTCAATACGTGATGCTGAACTTTTAATAAAGATATTAGAAAGAAAAAAGTGATGCAAAGCTTAATAGTGGAGAAAAACTCACTACTCATTACTGAACTACAGTCACATCTAAGCCAAAAAGGCATCTCAGCTGACGTTCTTGATCATATGAAACCTAGCAGAGAAACAAGGCAAAGCTAAAAGGGGGCCCAAAAGCAGAAGTGAGGGAAGAGGAGGAGGAAAAAGGTCTTTCTGAGGGGTAACTAAAAAGATGCTGAGGCCCTTGGAGTCAAGTTTCATGCAGCTTTGCAAAAGAAGCTTGCCACTGCTTTGGCTTGGGATGTTCTTCCAACTTCCCAGTCTAACCAACAGCCTGTGTATCTTCCATTTGAGTACCAACCAAACTGGGGAAGGTTTCTTTTAGACTCTCAAAGAGGAAACAGAGGGCCAGGGGATCTTCCCTTGCCACTCTTTTGCCAGATAGAGGTTTATTTTGTATTCTCTTTTTTTTCCAAAATGTTTATTATTTTATTTAACTACAAATCCATCTTTCAGTTATACAGTGTGTCGACTGGGTACATATATCTTGTGCAAATATTTATATTTTGTATACATTTCTTAGTATAATTACATTCATATTAAAAACTACTCAACCTTATATATCTTATCATTATGACAATATTCATTTAACTTCTTACTTTATTTTCCAACCATTTATAAAATAAATCCCATATCATATAATATTCCGCTTCTTCTTCTTCTTAAATTGCCAATGTTAATCTACGCATTTCTGCACATTCCAGTATTTTCATAATCACCTCTTCCTCTATCAGAATCTTTTCACTTTTCCAACTTTGAGCAAATACAATTCTAGCTTCTGTTAATATATGTATGATCAAATATATTTTTTACTATAGTTTTCGGGTAAAATTTCCCCCCCAAAAAAAAAATCACAGGTTTTAAATCTATGCGTTTTATCATCTTTTCCAACCATGCATTTTTTCCAATATCTTTTAACTTCCGTACACTAGACACCTGGAACATATTACCATATGTGGTGGACATGTACAGAAGTTTATTTTGTATTCTTGATCTTGCAAAGAGTAGGTCAAAGAAGAGGATGTTTTCAGACTTCATTCCCAATCTCTGGACCAATGGCTGCCCAATCAAATGAATATACTCCTATATATTTTTCCTTTGTGACATCATATATTTGCTCCTTTCAACTAGAAAACCAATTACAAGCACAGAGAGCACCAAGGATCCCTTATTTCAACCCTGAGTTACAAATATTCTCCTTTATTGATACGCTGCAATCTTCTACTTTAAATATTTACTGTGTGATGTGACTTAAAGGGAGGCATCTAAAGAAGGAGACAAATGAGAGGTAGCCAGTCTGGTGTCCTGCCACAATCTCCTGCTTTCTAGCCGTGCTATATATGAGACTTATGGGTTCTAGAGTCTGAAAAATCTCTACAGCAGTGGATTGCCTATCCCGATATACAGATAGTCCTCGACTTACAACAGTTACAAAAGTGACTTATGAACGTTTTTCATATTTGTGACCATTGCAGCATCCTCATGATCATATGATTAAAATTTGGATGGCTGCAGTATCCCAGGGGGGTCATGTGATCCTCTTTTGAAACTTTCTTACAAGCAAAGCCAATGAGAAAGTTTTTTAGTTTACTTTATTGTCATTGCACCTCGTACAACGAAATAAAACACCATCTTCAGTGCACATCATGACCATGGAAATAAACACAAACACACATCCTTCACACTCCACACATTGAACCGAAAAACCCCGACACCGCACCGACACTGCACTATACAGTAGAATTCAGAAGAGCTACTGCCCTGGGATAGAAGCTGTTTTTCAGCCTATTTGTCCTTGTTTTTATTATCCTGTACCGCCTGCCAGATGGTAACAGTTCAAAAATAAAAAGGGTGCCCAGGATGAGATGGATCTTTGAGGATGTTTTGAACTTTCTTAAGGCAGCGGGAGCTATGACGCTCTTCCAAAGAGGGGAGAGGGCAACCCATGATCTTCTGGGCAATGACGTTAACCCTCTGGAGTGCTTTCCTATCTGCCACTGTGCAATTGGCAAACCACACAGAGGTGCAGTAAGTTAAGATACTCTCTATGGTGCAGCAGTAGAAGGTCACCAGCAGTTTTTCATTCAGTTGTTGTTTCCTGAGAAGTCTCAGGTAGTATAATGTCTGCTGGGCCCTTTTGACCAGGGCTGCAATGTGAGCACCCCAGGTCAGGTCTTCTTTTAGGGTAACACCCAGAAACTTAAAACTGGCCACTTGCTCCACTCAGTCTCCATTGATAAGCCAGGGCTGGATGTCTGATCTGTCCCTTCTATAGTCCACTATAAGCTCCTTGGTGTTGTGGTTAGCCAGCAGCAGGTGCGGACAGTGGAGGAGAGCGAGGACTCAGATGAGGGGCCAGGACCATTAGAGAGTGGACTGCTGCCTTCGGAGATTGTGGGGGCTGGCAGCAGTGATGAGGAGGTTCCCAAGGAGCCTGTGCCAAGTGCGCGTACATGCAGGATTGCTCATAGGAACGAACAGTTACAACAGCACGGGCGACTCGGAAATAAGGCTGCAAGGTAATGGCCCCTCCCTCAGGAGGATAAAAGCCAGGTTTGAAGAAGCATTCTTTGCAGAAGGCAAAGATGCTCTGAGACTCAGCCTTACAGTTAGTATTTGAAAACTCTTGGAAACTAGTTCTTATCTCTGGGTTTTTGGCAGCCTTGACAAACAACTTGGCAAGGCTCTTTCTTGTCGGAGCTAATTAGTTGGAAGCAGTCTTTTATCTGTGAAGAAACAGAATTCGTGGATTAAACCTTAAAAGGTGGGAGCTGCTGCCTTTGTCTTGTGTTTGCTCTTTTGGAACCAGGTTGGGTCAGAACACTTGGTCTTATTGGTGTTGAGGACCAAGTTATTGTCTCCACACCACGAAAGCAACCGGTCCACCTCTTCTTGGTAGGCAGACTCATCCCCCGCTGGAGAGGAGTCCCACAGCTATAAGCCATTTTCACTTAACAACCCTGTTACTAATTTAACAACTGCAGTGATTCACTTAACAGCTGTGACAAGAAAGGTCCTACAATGGGCACAATTCATTTTACTTAGCAACAGAAATGTTGGGCTCAATTGTGGTTGTAAGTAAAGGACTTACTTTACTACTTACTTTACTTAAGGTTGTAAGTAAGTAAATTGTATTTTTGCTCAAGATGGTGCACCTTAAGAAAGAAAATGGTGGAGGATTGTTAGTGCAAACTGGAAAATAGGAACCTCCCTCCGCAAAGAAAAATGAACACAATATTTTGACATGGGAAGAAAAAGGAGAAAAAGTAGGGGGGGAAACCTAAGCATGAGGTTCTATCTTAATCCACAGCATTCCTCATTGGAGATGCTCTGTGTCTAATATCTGGCTCCTTGACAAATGTCAAAGACCAGATGGCTAATGCCTTATGACAGTCATCGCTTACTGAGCAGTGGGTAATATTCAAAATTTTATCTCTGGAAGGCCCTTGGTTTAGCCAGAGAAAAATTAACAGCAATTTTAAGGAAAATTGCAGTAATCTCCAAATTATCCACCCATTGATTGGTAGTAAATAAATAAATAAACAAACAAACAAACAAACAAATAAATAGGTGCTATCAGGATCCAGCAGGAGGGGATGTAGAAAAAGTGAACACCGATAAAACAATTTGATAACTTTTTATGTTTCCTGAAAAAGGTCAATAAGGATTTTCCAATCATCGCTACATTTGCAGGATCCAATCTGGGTCAATCAAATGGGACCAGAGGTTTAGTCTTCCGAACTTTCAGATTGAGGATTGAAGCTCATCCTCAGGGCACTTTTCTCTACTGAGCCGTGGTGGTGCAGTGGTTAGAATGCAGTATTGCAGGCTAATCCTGCTGACTGCCGGCAGTTCGGCAGTTCGATTCTCACCGGCTCAAGGTTGCCTTCCATCCCTCCAAGGTCAGTAAAATGGGGATCCAGATTGTCGGGGGCCATAGGCTGACTCTGTAAACCACTTAGAGAGAGCTATAAAGCACTGTGAAGCGGTATATAAGTCTAAGTGCTATTGCTACTGGAAGATGTCATATTCTAGTAGTGAATATGGACCAACCTCTGGTCCCAGAAGTCAACCCAGACTGGATCCTTCAACATTATCCCGGGACACATATATTTGCCTCCATTCATCCCTAAATTTAGACAATGACCTATCTCTAATTAAAGCAGTCAATTTGTCCATCGTAAATACATGCCTTTGTCAATCACCTGAATTTTGATCACATGACCATGGGGATGCTGCAATGGTCATAACTCACTTTTTTAAGTGCAGTTATAACTTCTAATGATGGCTAAACCATTGTTACAAGCTAAGCATCACCTTTATGTAACTTGACAGGAATTGTTTTGGTAATACAACATCCAAGCCCAATTTTGCTGTGGTCAATCAAGATTGTGATGAGGATTTCTTTTAAAAACGCTTATTTCTGTTCAAATTTCCTCCATCTCTGCTTGGAAATAATTGTATTTTGCTTCCCATCCAAAGTAATATAATGACCTTTCCTTTTTTTTACTTTATACTGAGTGTTCTTGAGCTTTTATTCTGATTTCTAGATTATTTTGGTGTAGCAGTTGGAGTCAGCAGGAGAGCTTTTCCTTATTATTTTTCATATTTAATATGGAAAGAAAATGTTCCTGAAAATAAACCTAAATGTACACAGTATATGTTAGTAGAAGAGCTAGAAAAAAGGCATTAGTAGCCCCTTGTAGCTTGCAACCTGATTAATATCTAATTAACTTGGACTATGTATATAGTAATTACTTACATTAATGAAGACAGAACTAAAAATAATCATGTGGCAATAAACTAAAAAGGAGGCTATAGAGACCTACGATAACTTTCTTTTTCCCCTGCATTAACCATGGAAACGTTTATGCTTCTTTAGCAGTACAAATTTTCATCTGAGGTCAAAAGGAATAATAATAAAGAAGAAAAATTTAAATGCAAAACAGGAACCAGATACATACATGCCTACAGAATAGGGGACAGAACTTATCCCTTCTTAACTGCTTTTTGGCACCAGCTTACCCAAAAAGGTGCCAGCTTAGAAAACCAATTAGTCCATTGAAGAAGTTTTAGAAAAGAATAGTTTTTTTAATTAGATTAATTGAACATGTCTCTTAATTTCTGAAACAGCTGGCTTCAGTCCATAAATATTTTGAACTACAGCTATCGTCATTACAACAAAAATACTGGCTAGGGATAATCTTAATGCTAGCTTTAAGGATACTCTAAACATAATCTTATACTATCAGGATATATATATATATATATAAAATATACCATCAGTTTGACTTAAACATTGTTCCTAACCAGAGTGCAGTATCGGATGAACACATGTTGTTAAAAAAAACCTCACTGATTCAAACACAGATTCATTCAAATAATGATGCCTCATCCTTTCCTCCAGTTTGATGGAAATAAGCAAATATAAGGTGGTTGGGAGACTCATGCAACAGCTAATTTGTGAATGATGAGCAGGAGTCAGAGAAAAATATGCTGTAAGCAACTCAAGAGTGAAAGACCTACAAGGTACATGCATGCCCTGTTATTTTGAACTGGTCTGGAACTGTCCGACAATTACTGTAGATTTTAGATACAGTGATGGTTAGACAACCAGACATAGAGGTGGAGGAGCTGAATTGAAAATGTGGATCAACCCTTTTTCTAGGTTTACCTCACGTTAGTAGGATGAAGCAGTACATCCATCCAATAATCAATTTTAGCAACCCATATATTTATTTGGGAGACAACTAGAATATAGTAGAACTAAATTGTTAGTCTGCATGCTGCAATTGAGATCTCTGAGCTATGGCTGAAAACCACTCCTAAATAATTATCCATTTTGGTCTGACCTGAAATTGAAACTGCCGGCTATAGGTGTCTGCTCACCCACCAATATTGTACAGAATCATACAGGGGCATTTCTAGCACCTGGAATCACAGTTGTGTTCTCCACACCTTTATTATACATTATCAAGGCTTTTCTCTACCAGCTGCTACAGATGTTTGAGAATTTCACCTTGCATTCTGCAATTTGGAGTAAGACAATTTAATTTGCACTGCTAAAGTCAACGGGCAGATAAGAACACACATCTCCAAACCCTGCAAGATAAACCATGGCTTTAAAAACATACCAAGATGCACACATAAGGGTGTTCTAAAGTAAGTACTATATGAGTTAAATTTGTATTCTGATTAAAAAAACCCACATCAAACTAAGAAAGTAAGTACAGGTATTTTTTGACTTACAACCACAGTTGAGCTCAAAATTTATGTTGCCAAGCGAGGCAGTTGCTAAGTGAGTTTTGCCCCATTTTACGACCTTTCTTGCCAAAGTTCTTAAGTTAGTAACACAGTTGTTAAGGGAATCTGGCTTCCCCATTGACTTTGAAGGTCACAAAAGGTGATCACAGGATTTTGGGACACAGCAATGGTCATAAAATATGACTCTTTGAACAGTCACTAAATGAATGCTTGTAAGTTGAGGACTACCAGTACAGAGATAGCTTTTCCTGAGAATTAAACATTTGTAGCCAAACTAAATGAGCACAAAACTAACATGGATTAGAAATAAATTGAAGAAAAGAAAAGAAAAGAAAAGAAAAGAAAAGAAAAGAAAAGAAAAGAAAGAAAGAAAGAAAGGAGGGAGGGAGGGAGGGAGGGAGGGAAAAGGATTATAGCAGGATTATTCTCATTCTATTGAGAAGGAACCAGATTTATTGTGGCATATGATTAAAAAAACAACTTTATTCTATTCCAGTTAAAATTTTCCTGGGAGGAAAAAAAACCCCTTTCATCATACTAGCTTAGATAACATGAAAAATATGCCAGGACTTCTGCATGCAGGTTTTAGCCCAGTGGGCAGTAGTTCTAAAACCTTGATGAATCAGCTATCAACTTTGGCAACTCTTTCAAGAGAGCTAAACATAATTAATTATTGAAATAAGGCAACAATGCATTTTAAACATTTACAGCAACTGTAAATACTATTTATTTACTGATGTTTTATCTTCCACCCATGATATATTTTCTTCCCTTTTGTGTTGGCATTTATTTTACTTTACTCTTCCAATGTTCTATTTTTTTAAAAAAGAAAATGAAATATTTGGGATGATATAAGAAATACATCAGTAGTGAAAGCTCTCAACATCTCCAGATCTGCTTTACGGCTTGATCCCCAAAATGTAGCCCATAATGTTTTGCTTTCTGAACAAGTACTTGGCTGCCACCAAGCCTTAGTTCCCTCAAACATTTTTGTAAGAAATCAGAAATGTCTGCATAGCGACATAACACAGGTAACCCTTGACTTATGACCACAATTGGGACTTTCCATTGGTAAGCAAAGCTGCTGTTGTGCCTGATTTTACAATATTGTTTTGTCACGTTTGTTCAGCAAATCAGTGCAGCTGTTAAGTGAACCATGTGGTTGTTAAGCAAATCTGGCTTCCCTTGTTGACTTTGGTCGCTAAACAATTGGTTATCAGTCGAGGACAACCTGGAGACAAATTCTTTGTGTGTCTGATCACACTTGGCCAATAAAGAATTCTATTCTATTCTATTCTACATTCTCTTCCCTTCCCTTCCCTTCCCTTCCCTTCCCTTCCAGATTCTATTCTGTTCTTGTTCTTGTTCCTGTACCTGTTCCATTCCATATTTTCTATTCCATTTCTATTCTATTCTATGCCTATTTCATTCTATTCTATTCCTTTTCCTATTCCTATTCCTATTCCTATTCCTGTTCCTATTCTATTCTATTCCATTCCATTCCATTCCATATTTTCTATTCTATTCTGTATTCTGTTTCTATTCTATTCTGTACTCTATGTCTATGTCTATGTCTATTCTATTCTATTCCTATTCTAGGCTAGGCTAGGCTAGGCTAACCTACCCTACTCTACTCTACTCTACCCTACCCTACCCTACCCTACCCGTTCTGACCCAAACCTTGTTCCAAGGAAACAAACACCAGACAGAGGTAACAGCAAAACCTTTTAATGATCCTTTATGAATTCCGTTCCTTCACGGTTAAAAGGCTGTTTCAAATTAATTGTCTCTGATAGGAACGAGCCTTGCCAAGGTTGTGCAAGGCTGCCAAGAACACTAGATAAAGTTACTAAGAAATATTTCAAACACAAAGAGTCTCCAAACACCAACCAAGATATTCCAAATGTCCACAAGGCTTGAGTGCAAAAACTTCTTTGCTTCCTGCAAAGAACTCCAGTTTCTCAGCTGGCTTTTATCTCTTCAGGGAGGGGCCATTACCTTGCAGCCTTACTCCTGAGTCGCCCGTGCTGCTGCAGCTGCTCTTTCCTTCGAGCAGCCCTGCGCGCGCGCGCACTGGGCACAGGCTCCTCGGGGTCCTCTTCATCACTGCTGCCAGCCTCCACAATCTCTGAAGGCAGCATTCCACTCCCTGATGGTCCTGGCCCCATCCCTGCATCACACGCAGGCCCCTCATCTGAGTCCTCGTTCTCCGAGACCTCAGCCGTCCGCATCTGCTACAACAACACTACCCTACCCTACTATAGCTATCAAAAGTGCCCTACCAATGATCATGGTTAAACCAAAATGTGGCTTACACCAACATATGTATGCAGAGATTGGACCAGAATCATAACTAAGAAAGCATATTAAGTTTTAATAATAATAATAATAATAATAATAATAATAATAATAATAACTTGATTTAGTCATTTGACCATATCAAAAATATACAAGCACAAAAGTATAAGGAGACAAAAAAGACATGTTCTTAGTAAGTTATCACTGCTACAGTTAACCCCAATCTGATCTCAATATTTCATCCACCTTTGAAAACACTTTTGACACTTGAGAAGAACTTTGAAGTTTAATTAACTAAAACAGACTTCATTATCTTAAAATTAGGTATCTTATTTTTAAATATATCTGCTACCCATCTCACTATCTCAATATTTCAATAGTAGTCACGCCTAGGGTTTCACTGAAATTCTCCCCTCTGCTTTGAAGTTTACAAGTGCAGTAAGTTAAGAATAAAACTAGCATCATCATTTGCAAGCGTCAGTTCATCGACTAGCAGCTGCTGCAGCATTAGGCACAGATCTCCAAAAGGTATGTGGAATTAGAGCTGGTGAACATTTGGATAGGAGGCTGTCCAGGGAACTTGAAAAAACCATCTCAAAATAAGGCAAAGATGAACCAATTATTTCCTAGTATTTTCAAGAGAGCCACAAAGACATGTCCTGAAATAACCAGGAGTCAAGCTTGACTCAACACAGATTTACTGAACGACCAACCTTCTCTGCAGAAACCACCCTATGCCTGTACAGGGCAGACATGGCACATTACCTGAAATTAAATATTGGGTAACCAAATACCCCTCCATCCAACCATAGTTAGAGATCCTTCCTTGATTTTTTTCCCCATGGTTTTCTCCCTCTGCCCTCCATCAGCTAACATAAAAAACAGTATTTTGCCAGTCTTCCAAAATGCCAGGCAGGAAGCCAACCACAAACCATAGCAGGAGTCAAAGAGATGCTTGGAACTGGGCACTTGTTTACCTACAACTCAGCACTCTAACGGCCTCCTCCTGACTTCCACCAACTTCTACAGAGATGTTTTTTTCCATTTTCTCATCCATCACCTTCTGGGTCCAAGGTTGCCCATCAATAAACAGCGCTGAAATACTGCAGGGAAAATGTTCTTTGGCTCAACAGCAGAAAAACCCTACAGTTCTCTACTCGTTTACCCAGGGATTGTATTCAGACAACATTCTGACCAAATCAGCTACCTAACCAGTAACAGCACAACATGTGCAGCCTGGTGAATGTTAATCTTGGTGTTCTTTCTAAAATTTTGTTGGCTTAGTATGTTGTAGGAACTTAACTCTATTCAGTTGATGAATCATATTACACTTGACCTTAGTCAAAAGGCCAAGAAGCTATTACAAAGTAATTATTTAATCATGAGTAAACATGACGGTTTTGAATTATAATACATTGCTATCGTGGTTATTATGTTTCGTACGCTCACTAGAGTCCTTCAGCACTAAATTGATCAATAAACTGTATAAATCCTATTAATAAATCCTGTTGGGGCCCATCCTTTGTTTGCAACTGAGTTGCAGTCTTCCTGGAGCACAGAGAAATAGATGCTTCAGCTTGTTTGGCATAGACCCCCAAGGACCACAATAGTCAAAATTAGCATCGCCTCCTTACGATTTTTTAAATCCTCTTTTAGCTTATTTTTCTTGAGGGACTTTTCAAGTGCTGCATATGTCAGCATTATTCCTTGGTGTTTCCAAGTTACAACAGAAACATTTTGTCATCAGAGGTCTGTTGCTCAGAAAAACAAGAAGGCACTTTATCTCAATGTACCACATTTGATCAGACCAGCAAGGTGCCTACCAACTTCATATAATCTTCTATATACAATGAAGTGGATTCTTAGGCTTCATTTCAGAGCAGTATTTCTTATTCTCAGCCAATTTAAGACGTGTGGACTTCAACCCCCAAATTCCCCAGCAAACACAAACCAAATTAATATTGCGTTCACATTTGCCAATTTGTACTGTAGTTGACTTAATAAATCATAGTGGATTTTCTCACCAGTTGACTTGGTCAACAAACCATAGTTACCATGATGAGCATATTGGAAATCTGAGTGAAAACAAGAAAATATTGGATGAAAATACATACATGGTTGGAAACTATGATCAAGCAACATATAGATCTGAAACCAGAAATATTTTTGTTGGGTATAATGCTGGAGGGCTATGATAAAGGGACCATATATCTGGTTTTCCATGAATTGACAGCAGCAAGGATTGTATTTGCACAATACTGGAAAAATGAGAACACTCCATTAGATGAGGATGTAATTTGGAAAATATTAGACTGTGCAGAGATGGATAGATTGACATTAAAAATAAAGGACAAAGAAGATATAGAATACTACTTAACATGGAATAGATTTTACGAGTGGTTAGAGATAAGAAGTAGAAATTAGATGAAGAAAGATTGCTATGTATGAACTAAATATAAAGATGGTTAATAATTACAAATATGCCAATATAACCAACAGAACTACAAATAAGCTATTATAAAGAGAACTCTAGTTAAAACTATTCTGTTACACTATTACTATTGTTATTAGTATCTGTTAATATTCCTTTCTGTTCTTTCTTTGCTTTTCTATAAATGATATAACCTGACAATACACTGTATTCAAAATGTTTTGTGTGTGTGAGTGTGTGTGTGTGTGTGTGTGTAAATCTGAGTGTCCCCACCAATAATGTCCATAACAAACTATGATGTCAACAGGTGCCTCTTGTGCAAATGATGTGTTTATTACCTCAGGATGTCTGCTGCAATTATGTACATCACATCATTTGTACAACCATCATACCTGCCTATAGTTCCCCAACTCGACATGGCCAACTCACTGCAGTAAATTTGCTGCAGCCAACTTGCTATGGCCAACTCTCCATGGGACAACTCGCTTCAGGACAAGAGTTACACTTATATCAAAGAAATAGTGGAATAGAATCATTGAAGAAAGGATGCCGAAGGAGGAACAGAATGAAATATAAATGACAAAAATTAAAATACTGTTTTCATTATTTTAAATAATGAACTTGAATTGTTGAATTGTCCTGCAGAGAGCTGTCCCAAGGTGAGCTGGCTGTAGCAAGTTGGCCAGTGGTGGGATTCAAAAATTTTTACTACTGGTTCTGTGGCTTGGTGGACGTGGTGCAGCTTGGTGGGCATGGCTTGGTGGGCATGGCAGGGGAAGGATACTGTAAAATCTCCATTCCCACCCCACTCCTGGGGGAAAGTTACTGCAAAATCCCATTCCCTCCCCACCCCACTAACCTATTTTCCAGCTCTGTTCTCCTGTGCAGGGCACAAAAGAAGACCCAGCCGATCAACTGGGATTCAGGAGGCAGAGAATAGATGGGGGCGGGGCCAGTCAGAGGTGGTTTTTGCTAGTTCTCTGAACTACTCAAAATTTCCGCTACCAGTTCTCCAGAACTGGTCAGAACCTGCTGAATACCACCTCTGGAGTTGGCTGCAGCAAGTTGTCCCATTCCATTCCCACAAAACATCTTTCCTTGCTTTCTTCCTGCCTGCTAATTCTGGCCAAAGAATACCCTGCAGCATACATTTAGCGGTAGTTTTTCTGACCCAAGCATGTCACAAAATGGCAAATTTAAAATGTATGTATTTCAACTTCCGGAACTCCCTAGCAATTCTGGGAGCTGAAGTCTACTCATCCTAAAGGGGATGAGGTTGAGAAACAGTGGCTTAGAAGGATAGGCAAACCTAGTTATTATGATTTAAAGGGCTATTACAAGAAGATGGTATGAATTTCCAAAGAATGGAAAGACCCCAACTTGAAATAAAAAGGAATTTCCTGAACATGGATAGGTAGCAGCCGCATTCTGGGGTTTCACAGAAGAGTGTCCTATCCAGAAATACTGTGAATTAATCAGGACTCTTTGCTTGTAAAGCAATTACTGCATTGCCAGATTCCCTAATAACACTATTCCTTTACAAGTGGCAGGCTCATTTCAGTCTTTGCAGAGTTCAGCTGCAGAGATTTCAACTTTGTCCTTAACACCTGAGCAGGCCAAGCACAATTTTGTTTCCTTGTTTTCTTCCTCCCACATTAAACTCCCCTTTAGAAATAAACATTTGAAGGTGGCCCTTTACAAAGTACCTAGCCATAAATCTACAGGGGAGACCTCCCTGATAGGGTCCATTTAGGAATAGAAAGTTTGTTACAAGCCATTGTCTTCTTCCACAATGTTTCTTCTTGCTTGCACAACAGCACTTTCCCCCAACAGTCCAGTTCCTTAAATTTTGTTGCGGATGGGTCAGTGAACAAGAATGTGCAAAAATAATACAGCAGAAGTAGTGTGCAGTGTTCTCATCCAGGAGAAAGAACCCGCCTTCCTCCTTATTAAACAAAAATACTGCACACAAGAGCTTAAATACCAGTCTCTGTTTTAGCAGGTATGCCCTCTAATTAATTACTGTACAGTCTAAAACAGAAAAAACAATGTATGAGATTCCAGGATATACAAAACAGGCCCCCCATGAAAGTAATAAACAAGATCTTCAAAGATCAGCTTGCAGCCTACTCAAATTGGCACAGGTTTTCCATTTATAAGGCAAATTTTGATGGAGTGTAAAAAAGGGAATTTCTCTATATCAGTTGTACTGTTCTTTTCCCAAATCCAACAGGCTTTCTGTGACTTGATGTATAAATATTATTGCTCTATCAAAAAAAGCCAGTAAAGCTATTTCACCTAACTTCAGAAGCCAAATATAAAAGAAGTGTGACAATGGGACATGTTTTTTCCTAAATCTCATCAGTGTCCTCTCTTGCCTAAGTTCAGGATATTATTTGCCTAAAAGAAACCTGGTCAAAAATATTCCTGACATGTTTCTCGGGAACACAGGAAGTTTTTGTATTATATTAGACCAGTGAACCGGCAAGACAGAATCAGCATAGCAACTTCAGAATTTTGGGCAGCAGACTCTGCTAGTCATGTCAGATATTAAACATGGGACCTTCTGCAGGCAAAGTGTCTGCAATAGAGCTGTCTTTTTTGGAAGTACTGCCTACAGAAACCTCCAATGAAAAAAAACTGGTCAACCAAGATGTCGAATGAAGATCTAAGGCGGACAAGAAAGCAAAATCTAGAATTCACATTCCTGGTTCTCCATAGGTTTGTATTAGAGGGTTCTCAACAGAAGGCTGCCCAGCTATTCTAATAGGCCAACCTTTCCTCCAGGTGTTTCCCAGGTGTGTGCATTCTGACACCAATATTATCCAGTTAGCATGGATAAAGCCAAGAAGCCAGCAGGATGTCTGTTTGGAGAAAGAGATCATAACTATAGGGAGGGGCACTTATTTTAAATATATACATTGACTGCCAAGGAAAAACACACACACACTTTTCTCCTGCAGACTCAGATGTGTCCCAGTGGGGATCACACACAGGTGGTGGAAGAATACCATTTAGCCCATGCTCACCAGTCTCCTTCCTGATCCACTTAAATTTCCAAAAATAAATCAGAATAACCTCTATAGATGCTGCTTGGCACATAATACACTTAGTTACAAGATTAACCTGAAAGAACAGGGTATCATTCCAGAAATACACTTTTTGTACACACAGAAGGTCACAATGGTGGTGCAGTCAAAGCTCTACCTGTTCTTTATGTGCATCAGAAGGCATCATAACTGCACCATGATTTATTTGACCATTCCCAGGGGTGGCTCCTGACCCTCAGGAATGCTGTGAGTCAGGTAATACAGAGCACATGCCAAGAGACAAAAGCACATTGACTTGCCTATGTTTATCCTTGCACCTCTCTCTAGCAATAACACTTAGACTTATATACCACTTCATAATCCTTTTACAGCCCTCTCTAAGTGTTTTAAAGAATAACATATTGCCCCCAACAATCTGGGTCCTCATTTTACCAACCTCAGAAGGATGAAAGGCTGAGTCAATCTTGAGCCCATGAGGATCAAACTCCAGGCTGTGGGTAGAGATAGCTTGCAATACTGCATTCTAACCACTGAGCCACCAGGGCTCATAAATTGTTGGAAGCTGCCTTCCGTAATTTCCTGGGCACCCATGTACACCATATGGCTACAGAGCATCTCTGGAGGAACGTACAGGTAATCCTCAATCTATAGCCACAATTGGAATTTGTGTCGTTAAGCAAGGCAGTTGTTAAGTGAGTTGCTCCCAATTTTACAACTTTTTTTGCCAGGGTTATTAAGCAAATACTGCAGTTGTTAAGTGAATCGTGCAGTCATTAAGCAAATGTAGCTTCCCTCATTAACTTTGCTTGTCCAAAGCCAGCCAGTCGCAAATGGCAATCCAATGACCCACCCAGCCCCATATTACAAACCCCTGAATTTTGATCACATGACCATGGAAATGCTGGAACAGTTGTAAGTGCGAGGATGGGTCATAAGTCACATTTTTCACTGCCATGGTAACTTCCAATGATCACTAAATGAATGATGGTGAATTGAGGGCTACCTGTATCACCTTTCCCTGAGGGGCAGCTTTTCTGTTGGGCTCTACAGAAAGGAAGGCATTTAAGAAAGGGAATCCTGGGAAGGAGACCTTGGAGAAAATGAAGTTCTTACCTTGGAGCAAACGAAGTTCTTTTCCTACAAGCCTTAACTTTTGTGTCTCTTACACAGAGAGAGAGAGAGAGAGAGAGGGAGAGAGGGGCCGGTGGGCACCCAGAAACCAACCTACCTAGTTTCATCAGGCAGGCCAGCAGGATCCAGAGCGTGATCTCGAAGGGCACGTGCACCTCTTTGTACTGAAGGGCCAGGACCGGGAAAACTTTCCGATGCTTGCCGTGCCCGTTGGTGGAAACGTTCTTGGGGTGTCCGGTGTCGGGGGAGATCTCGGCGGGAACCGGCGGAGAGGCGGTGATGCCCTCGGTCACCAAGCTGGGCTGCCGAGTGATCTCCATGGGAGTATCCGAGCCGGAGCTCTGAAGCACCGGCAGCAGCCCCAGCAGGGCAGCTGCGCCGAAGAGGAAAGGCAACGCGCGGAAGGAGCAGCGGGGCCTCCCAGTCCCCAGGCATTGCGCCGGCATGGTGCTCCTCTCGTTCCCGGGAAAGCCGGAGGCGGCCAAGAGGGGTGTGGATTTCCGACGACCCTGCCAGGCGGTCAAGGCTTCATTGGAGGAGGGGGAGGGTCTGCGGAATCAATGGAGGCCACCGACGAAACGGAGCCCGGAGAAATCCACCCGAAGCAGCGCTCGATCGGGCGAAGCGCTCATAATAGGAAAGGGCCGGCTTAGGACGGCGCGCCCGGCTGCGCCTCACTTCCTTGGGACCGTCTCTGCAGGGGACCAGCGTTCAGACCCCGGGGGGCGCTCAGCCGGCCAACCGCCTCCCACCTGCAAAGGCAACGCGAGGCAGCCGATCCTCCACCCGGTGCCCAAATGCGCCTTCCAGAGGCGAGCGCCTTGAACTTGGGACGGACCTCACCTCCAAGGACAGCTGAGCAGGGCAGTTCGCAGGGGTTTGGCTGGGAGCAGGAGCGACCCCCAGCAGCAGCAGCAGAAGAAGAAGAAGACCCGGCCAAGAGAAGGGGCAGCGGCGGCCGGGTGGGAGGAAGAAAGGGCAGGAGGACGGGCGAGCAATCGGACAGCCAAAGCGGCAGAGAAGAAAAAGCAGGCAACTGCAGTCAGGCCGCTTCCCACGGCTGCAGGAGAAGACGCCTCGCGGGCGGGATGGCTTCTTTCTCCAGGAGCAGCCGGCAGGCCAGCAGGAGGAGGAAGGAGGCGGCAGGCTCGGAGGGCTTGGGCTCCCCAGAGCTGGGAAGAAGGAAGCTGAGCTTGTTCCGGATCCTCGTGCGCCGCAGCGGGGCAGCTCCGCCCGGCCCGGCTGCTCCTCCCTCGTGGCTCCCAACGCGCGGCCGGAGGACGCTGTCTCTCTCTCTCTCACCCGCCCGCTGCCTTAGCCTGATCTCTGCCGAGACAAGGACAACGCGAGGAGGAGAGGAGGGCGCCAACGACGCCGCGCCTCCCTCCCTCCCTCGCCGCCACAGCAGCCTCCGCCGGCTGGAAGCAGCATTACACGGGAGCCTCCGCGTCGCAACCGGGCAGGAGGGCTGGGTGCCAGCCAAGCCACCGGGCGAGCGAAGGAGGACGGAGGAGCCAGGTCCCCGGCCTGCCTGGAGACGTCTCGGCCCACCAGGCTTTTAGACCGCCCGTTCTAGTCAGCCGCTTTCAAGGCCAGCTGAAAAACGTGGGGGAGCAGTAAGCCACGATGGCTGGCGCCGGACGGGTCACTCCTGCCGCCGGGCAAAGAGAAATCATCTCAGCGGGTCTTAAGTGGAGCTGTCAATCTTTATTTAATGATTAGCCCTTGGGTCATATCAAAATGCAGAGTTCTAAAAACAAAACACCACTAAAATTTGACAAAAGCAACCCAAAATGGAATTGAATAATAACAATTCAGAATAATATTAGAATAAAATACAATCGAAAATGGAATTGGGATAGAATACAATGATTTAAGATGCAGGTTAAATATGACTAAACTTATATTACAATGTCACCCCTGCATCTACCCCAAAGTGGAGCTACCAAATCTGAGATGCTGATATCCAGATGACGACCAGGATGTGGGAGAAGGCCTTGTTCCAGCCTCTTCATAGTCTCTAGAAGGGAGCAGTTGGGCTGGGGTATTGGAGAAGTCCTATACAGACAGTACTCAACTTACAACCATTCATTTAGTGACTGTTCCAAGTTACAACAGCACTAGAAAACTGACTTATAGCAGTAGCACTTAGACTTATTAGAATTCTTTATTGGCCAAGTGTGATTAGATACACAAAGAATTTGTCTCCGGTGCATAAGCTCTCAGTGTACATACAATAGTGATAGATCATTATCATTGTAAAAATACGTTCATATACCGCAAGGGTCTTCAAACTTGGCAAGTTTAAGACTTGTGGACTTTAACTCCCAGAATTCTTGAGCTAACATGACTGGAGGAGGAATTCTGGGAGTTGAAGTCCACAAGTCTTAAAACTGTCAAGTTTGAAGACCCCTGGGATAACGCTTCACAGTGTTTTACAGCCCTCCCTAAGCAGTTCACAGAGTCAGCGTATTGCCCCCAACAATCTGGGTCCTCCAACTTCGGAAGGATGGAAGGCTGAGTCAACCTTGAGCCTGAGGTGAGATGTGAACTGCCAAATTGCAGGCAACTGGCATGGCCACTAAACGAACTGCTGTAAGTCGAGGACTACCTGTCATGGTTCTGAGTAATGCTCCCAATCAACTCAAGACTCTGAGGCCTTGGCTTCCTCAAAAAACCCTTCTTTATTGGGTATATCATGTTGGCATGGTCAAAGGTCAAACCAACACTGAATAATTCCCGTGGTTTTGGTACACTTAACAACTGTTTTGCTTAGCGACAGAAATTTTGGGCTCAATTGTGGTTGTAAGTTGAGGACTAACTAGATAATCCTCCATTTTGGTGTTGACCTATAAAGCCCTACATGGCTTGGGTCCAGGGTATTCGCAGGAGCGTCTCCTGCCATCATCGAGTTCCAATCACCCAGTGCGCTCCCACCGGCAGGGCCTCCTTGGGGTGCTGTCGGCCAGACAATGTCAGTTGGCGGCCCCCCGAGGTAGGGCCTTCTCTGTGGGAGTGCCCACCCTGTGGAACCAGCTGCCCTGGGGTTGTGGTTGGCCCCTGACCTGCGTTCCTTCCGCCGCGATCTAAAGACCTGGCTGTTTTTGCAGGCCAGCCTGGATTGAGGGGGATTGGGGTTTTTAATTGGGTATTTTAGCACGGGATTTTAGTGTTTATTTGGATCGGCTTTAACAATTTTTTAAATATATGTATGTTATACTTTTATGTGAGCCGCCCCAAGTCCTTCGCGAGATGGGGCGGCATATAAATCCAAATAAATCAAATCAAATTAAATTTTTTAGCACAATTGAGACCAGAATTTCTGTTGCTAAGTGAGCCAGTTGTGAAGTTCTTTTTTTGCCAGTTATTAAGCGAATCCCTGCAGTTGTTAAGTGAATCACCATTAAGCAATTCCAGGTGTGTCTGCCACCCCTCGCCTGACTTTGCTTGTTGGAAACTGGCTGGGAAGGTTGCAAATAATGATCCCATGATCCCTGGACACTGTAACTATTGTAGTATTATTGCAAATACATTTACACAACACAATGTTTCTAACTCAAATAATTACATAACAAATTATAAAAAGTATGATAGGATGTGGAGTATTGTTACAAAACAGAAGATGAGGGCCTTCTCCAAGCTCAGAGTTAGTTGCTGAGAATCATCTATCTGATGTGCTTTGTAAGCTCCTAAGAAGGCACTACAGTATCTTTTTTTTCTTTCCTTATGCAAAACAAACCATTAATAGTGTTACAAGGATAAGTATTCATGAGAGATTGTACTATCAAAATCAGCTGAGGTTGGCTAACTTTGCCACCAGGATTGGGCAAGCTTTTATTAACCACAAAAGAAAATAGTAGCAATTGCATTTTTTTTCTTCAAAGTTCTCTGAACCTTAAGGTGGAATGCAATGTGATTAAGTTCACAACCTCTCTTCCTACATGTTGCAGCCCCGTCAACATTTGCCTCCGCTCACCTATACTATTAATAAATTTGAAAGAGACCTATATGTGTTGCAATTAGGCATTTGTTTCATATCTGGTTGGTCTCTAAAAAGCACTTATGCATCCTTCCTTGAACCGTAGTGAGTTCTCAACTTTCAGAACAGTGAGAAAATGAATTTAAAAATTCAGTATAAACTGCACACAAGACATGCAAAGACTAGCTAACCAATAACTCTGAAAAATGGTAAAACTATGGACATTGCAACATTCTACAGTGCAGCAGCCATACACTGCAACTCGGACCCTGGCTGCATTTTTCACAGGGCTATAAAGATGACAGTTTGCAAAACAGGAGAAAGGTAGAACTAGTAAGGAACATTCTGCATAGGCTGCCTCCATGTGGAGAGAGAAAAAAAAAATTTTAACAGAGGAACTAAACTGCTAAAGCTACAAACGTCTCCAAGTAAGAAGTACTTCTGTATATAGAAAAGGTTATCTTCAGAAATGGTGCATTCAGGTTACAGTCTGAGATGCTTTTACCTGCAAACAGAGAAAGACATTCAGTTTCTCCAAAGGACAACTGTGGAAGTTACTGGAACGGGAACTCATTTTTGTGCATACAATAATCTTGCTGCAGTTACCATATACTGTACAATAATAGTTTCCTGCATTTTTCTAGTTCAGCATCCATAAAGTAACCAATAACAATAATTCTAGTTTCATTAAAATATTAGTCTACAGTATCTTTTGCATCATGTATGAATTTGCACCCAGAATTCATACTGCAGATCTTAACGTTGCTGAGGTTAAGAAACACTGGCTCACTGTATTGTGTGAACTGGGGTTTGTTCAGAAAACTGGGATTTGTTCAATGAGCTATGTTGAAACAACACAGCCTTTGCAGGTTATTAGCTCCCTCCATCACCAGCCTGGTTTAATCTGAGAATGATGTGGTAGAAATCCCATATATCATGTTTGCCTAGACAGGTCTTCTATGCTTAACTGGGCATTTGCTTGGATGATGTGGGCAAGGTTTCCTGTATCTTAAGGGTGTAATTTTCCACACTTCTGAAGCAACAGCTTCTCTGAAACATGTGCTGTATCCCCCTCCTTGGCAATATTCCATTAAAAAATCACTGTCTGAAACTTTGTAATTCTGTGCATGGATATTAGGAAATAATTTCCCAGGAAGCACCATATACAACTTAAAGGACTCCCCCACCGCTACCAAAATGGCAGTAGCCTTCCTAACTTCCAAAAGTAATATTTCTTTCTCTAGTTCAGTGTTTCTTAGTGTAATACAAGGATATCTGGGGATCTCCAAAGATCTTAAGAGGTCCACAAAATCAAAATTATCTGCCAGATGTTGAACATATTTGAATTATTATTTTTATTTCTTAAAACAATAGTATTTTATTAACTTTTAAAAATTAAGTGAATGTTTACAATAATGGTTGTTCTTTTTACATGATTCAATAAATGTTCTATGATGGCACCAATTTTAATTTTTAATACAGTAAACATCGATAAATGTAAGTTATAACCCATACAAACTGAAGTTCTTTGGGGGTTCTCCAAATTTTTAAAAAGTATGAAGGGGTCCCGAGTTCAAAAAGTTCAAGAAACGGCTCTAATTTGCCTCATGAGACCATTGCCCCTTTGAAAACTTCAACTCCCAGCATCCCCTCCACTTGTAATAACCCCGCCCCCTTGTGTTCCCTGTGTCGTCTCCCTCTTTCTCTTACTCTAACTGCGGAGATTGGCCCGGGCCGCCCGCCAATTGGCGGGTTTCCTTTGGGCGAGATAGCTGTCACTCCTTTCCCGGCCAATGAAGCGTGGAGAGTCAAAGAGGGTGGGTTGCTTATTCCCGGAGCGTGTCTGCGCCGCTCGCGCGGCGGAAGGGCCCGCGCTGAGATAGAGGGCTGGTGGCGCAGTTAGCGTCGCGCAGGCGCACTGCCGGGCGCAACGGTGGAGAAAGGGGAGGGAGGGAGGGAGAAGAGGAGGGGGAGGCGGCGTTGGGGGCTTTGCTGAGCCCGAGACAGCTGGAAAGGATAAACAGAGGCGGGGGCCGCCGAGGTCTCAGGTCCCAGCCGGGCCGGGCGGTGCTGCGCAGCCTGGCGAGTGGCTCAGGCGGCCTTCCAGCCACTCTCTCACCTCCTGGAGGGGCCCCTGCCCTGGCACAGGGGTCAGGCCGCCCCCTGCATGGAAGTTCGGGGGCTTCGTCCACTGGCTGCTGCGGCTGCTGAGCCTGCCTTGAGGAGGCCTGACAGGTAACCCCGGAGCTCTCCTTCCCGTCCCTCCGCCGATGGAGCCTGCCTTCAGAACCTCCCTCCCCATCCCGGGCACCTTCCGCTGCCTGGACTACAACTCCCATCAACCACGGCCGGGGGGGGCGCGAGAGGCGGTCTTCTGCAGGTGGGGAGCGATAGGGGTGAGGAGGTGGAGGAGGAGGAAGGCTCTCCTTCCTCCAGAGGCGTCCATGCTGATCACCCCCCCACACCCACCTCTCGGTTTCTTGACCCCCCCCTTACCATCTCTTCCCCCCCCCCAAAAAACCTGGCCCTCTTTTGGCGTGGCTCTTCCAGCAGATTCCAAAAGGATCGTGGCTGGGCTGGGAATCTGCCCTCTCCCCCCTCCCCCCCAAAAACCTGCCACTGCTCCCCCCCCTTTGTCCACTCCAAGAGAGAAAGGATTTTGGGGGGCACCTGCTTTCCTCTTGCCAAAGAATTTGGGAAATGTCTTCCCATCAGTCAGGGGGTGCATCCAGTTTGCACCCTTTTTTCCACCAGCCTGGCACAAACTCTCCAGAGTTTTGGGGATGGGTGCTTCCTGCCCTGCCCGCCTAGCCTGATCTTCCAAGGAGATGCTGTCAGGATCCCTTCATACTTGAGTGTGAAGCATCTTTGGGAGCCCAAACTTCCTCTGCTCGGCACAAACTTCTGGCAGAGGAGTTTAGGAGACTTTTTGTGCTATAAATTGCACTCTGCGGGGTGGAAAGTGAGAAAGTAGAGCAGATCACTTAAGGCGTCACAGTTCTCCCTCTGGCCACTTCTCTTGCTTTCTCGACCTCCTGCTTTTCTCTCTTGAAAGAGTTTTTCTCCTAGTCTGCGTGCTGGCTGTTGGTGTAGGTTTCTTGTGGGCTCAATCTTTGGGCTGAAGGAGTGCGGTGGAATGAAAATAACAGCAATCTGAAATATCCCCTGAGCACGGGCACAAGCTGTTGCTCACTTCCTATTGCTCCTTACTGTACAGGATTCCTTGCACTGATCTGTCGAGTTTGTTTCCATGCTGCAGGGTTTTTTTTCCTGCTTTACAGCAATGAGAGTCAAATTCTTCCTAAAAGCAGTTGCTGGGTTGAAATTGCCTGGAATTAATTATGGTTTGTTAGATTTGGGGGTTGGTGTGAGGTTATACTGATTGTGGCTTGATGTTACATATAAATCAGGCCCTTGGAAAAGCTTGATTTACTGTTTGAATGATTAATATCATTTCTTAGCCTATTGATTTCCAGTGGCTTATGATTTCTGTCAATTATCATACTAAAATGATTTTTGAAGTGATTTTTGGTTTGCATGACATATTTAAACATAAATTAATAACATAGGGCTGGCTTTGACCACAATTCTAGCTAAGACATGGTTAATTTTTTTGTGGTTCAGAGTGTTGCGTGAATACAGTTTGTGTCATTCTGGGTCTTGCTAGTATATTAGTAGCTTTGGAAGGATTTATCCAAAGTGTTGTGTTCATAAATTCTTAAATAGCTTCACTTGTTGCAGTTTCTCAGAAACAAAAACTCTTGGCCATTTTGCTGAGATAAACATTTTGCTGCATTGTTCTAATTTAGATTTTGTGTTGTTTTCATTTTTAAATTAGTATGTCCATGCATTTTGGGTTTATTTTCCCTGGTTCCATGTTAAGCATGTGCACGTATCTAAAACAGACTACTATATTTTTTATTAACATTCATGTATCCTGTATTTTAAAATAGTGTTGCTATTAATTTTTACTAGAAACCTAAATATTCACTTTCAAATCTAGTCCAGCCTGAATTTATGATGACCATTCTATGCTATGTTGTTGTTTTATTTGGGGTATAGAATCTTGTGTGCCCCCAGTAATTATTGTTAATCATTTCTGGTCTGCATGTGTGATCTCATCCAATTGTGACTTGCTCAACAAACTATGACTCAACCTGTGTGTGTCCCATTTTATACGAATCCTTAAACTTTCTTTTGGATCTCCTCAAGGTACAAATTTATATATATTCCTATATTATGTGTTGGGCCTTATATTTCTGTAGTTTTGTTTTCTGTTCTTGATAGTTTTTGTTAAGATTTAACAAACATTTCCATGTTGAAAAATAAATTTCTTTCAAAAAAGAAAAAAGAAATTTCTTTCTCCCTAATAACCCAAGCCCCATGTCTAATCCAACAATGTTGTTTATCAGAAATATGAGATCTGGTATCTGGTATCTATAATGGGAAAATTGAATTGAAAATCTTTTAGTATATCATGAGGTCCATCATGGGTTACCATGATAGGCCTTCTGAGCTCAGATCACAACATTGACTTAAGAACCAAGTTTTCATTTGTTGCTCTAAAAACGTAGACACCCCAACCTAATTTTTCTCCATTGCAGTAGCAACTTTTAGCATTCATAGCTTTACATTGTACTTCATATATGAAGGGAAATTTTAAAAATGATTACTCCAAGTAATTGTCGGAAAATCATTTTTCAGAATGATTGTATTTCAGTCATCACTCCTTCTGGGAGCAAATTATATTAGTTATTGCATCTTTCTTCACCCTCCAAAACTCTACAATTCAGTTCCCAGAATTCTGAGCAACAGGGATGCTGATTCTGAATTCTGGGAACTTAAGTTACCTATCTGAAATATAACTTTTGTCAGGCAAGGCTAAGCTATAGAAGCATAACTACACTTAGTAGTCCTACAGAATTTTCTAATCCATCACAGAAGGCTTCTGTAATTTTTTTTTTAATTACATTTATATGCCTCCCTTCTCCGAAGACTCAGGGCGGCTTACAATTTTGGGAGCACAACCCAATGTGCTCAGCAATAGCCTTCATTCCATTGTATATGCCTGCTTATTACTAAGCGGCATTTTTACAAAGTCAGCTTATTGCCCCCAACAATCTTGGCTCCTCAATTTACCTAACCCGAGAGGATGGAAGGTTGAGTCAACCTTGAGCCTGGTGGGATTCGAGCCTACAGTAATTGTAGACAGCTGGATCTTAAGAGCAGGCATTTAACAGCCTGAGCCACCAAGGACTAATTGAGCTTACATACGTAAAATATTAAATTGCTTATATACTAGGCAAGTACAGTATTAGAAAATTTACTTGTAGTTACCTTCCAAACATTTTGTGACATCTTCTAAAGTCAGATATTTTTTCAATTGAGAGCTGCATGGACTCTTTGAATGATATGTAAGAAAGAGAGTACATTATAAAGAAAAATGAGCAGAACCAGAACCAAAATTAAATTTCAATGAAGGTCTATTTATTTTATTTTTTTATTTTTTATTCATATTTATATGCCACCCTTCTCCGGAGACTCAGGGTGGCTTACAATCTTTGGAGCACAACCCAATGTGCTCAGCAATAGCCTTCATTCTATTGTATATGCCTGCTTATTACTAGGACTTCTGCCCCCCCAAGCGGCATTTTTACAAAGTCAGCTTATTGCCCCCAACAATCTTGGATCCTCAATTTATCTACCCCGGGAGGATGGAAGGCTGAGTTAACCTTGAGCCTGGTGGGATTCGAGCATGCACTAATTGCAGGCAGCTGGAGCTAAGTGCTAGATGTTTAACAGCCTGCATCACCAAGGCTCTTTAATCAATTCCACATTAAATAATATGATTACTGCCATATACTTAAATAGCAACACTATTCAATTTAAATATAATTTAGAGAGCAGCATTTGATTTGTATACTTTTTTATCAGTAGAGATAATCCTCAACATGACCTCTATTGGCACAAAAAAATTGTGGCTAAGCAAAATAATTGTTGAGACACGTTGATTTTCCCCCAAGGTTGTTAAGCAAAGCACTGCGGTTGTTAAGTGGATCATATGGTCACTAAGCAAATCCAGCTTTCCCCATTGACTTTGCTTGCTTGGCAGCTATCTGGGAAGGTCACAAATGGCGATCAGATGACCCAGGGCACTGCAATCCTCCTAAATGTATGGCAGTTGCCAAGCACCCAAATTTTGATTAATTGACCAGGGATGCTGCAACGATTGTGAAGATTGGTGATAAATTACTTTTTAAAGTGCTATTGTGACTTCGAACAGCCACTAAATGAATGGTTTTAAGTCAAGAACTTCCAGTATAGCCTAGCTCATTGAAAGCATTGTGAGGATAAAATACAATTATCCAATCTTTAAGTTCTTTTGTGACGGGTTAGAATACCAACACCCCAATCAGCTCCTGATCACCAATATTCTACCCATAATTATAATCTCATCATGGAAGTCATAAGTGGAACACAAGCCTTACCCTTCATCTTCCAAAATGCACCTCTCTTTCCAATTTTATCACTGTAGTTGTTAGAAGTTTCCATCTGTATTATTTCAGAAGTCCTCAAATATTTCATCAACCCTACTGTGCTATGGCAGGATGGAATGATCTTCTTTG
The DNA here is from genome assembly GCA_009733165.1 of Naja naja. Lineage (NCBI taxonomy): Eukaryota > Metazoa > Chordata > Lepidosauria > Squamata > Elapidae > Naja > Naja naja. The sequence continues at coordinate 11,725,220 of CM019160.1, forward strand.
ATATCAATAATGTTTTGGGGAGCAGCTTTGCAATGGACTAAAACCTAACTGAGTTTTCTTGGATGTCTATGTTAACCATTGATGTTGAAGATATCAGGATTTCTTATATTCGGTTGACATTCTGCATTGTTGTGCTATTGCTAAATATTGAAAGAAAATTCTTATTTATTTTTGAATGCAACTTAGGTGAAAAAACAATCCTGGCTACAAAGTGGTTTGTATTGTACACATAACAGTCATATGTTTTTTATTATATATGGTTCTGTAATCACCATATAAGCTGTTTATCTTAAAAATTGGTGGGTGTCTTAAAATGAGATCCTGTATGATCAGTTAAAATTTATGAAAGCTACATGGGAGGGGGAGAGTATTTTAAAATCCACTGAGAACTCTATCTAAGAATTTAGACCTAGACCCCATCTGTGGAGAGGGATGTATGTACATAACTTTAGAAATCAAACAACTGAGGGAAATATTTGAAAACCTCATATTAAAATTTCCTTTTTCAGCTAGAACAGCTCCATAATTTTATGTATAAATAATTTCAAAGCTTTCTCCTCTCTCCTCCCCCTCTTCTCTCCAAATTACAGGTAATTTCAATGCCTTCTCAATGGACATGAACTCTGCTGGAATGCTTGGATTCACAGCAACACCATCACTAACTTGCTTTCGTAGGCCCTATTGTGAAAAGATGGCAAAAGCAAATATTATTAGAGACCTCATTAGCAGGCAGCTCAAGGTACTTCTTGTCTTAAAGAGTCATTAACAGCATTTTGCTAGAGGGTGAGCTGAAGTGGAGGAGGAAAGCTTTTAGAGAGGCCATCTTGGGGACTGATTTTCTTGTTGCTCCTGTCTGTTTGTTTGTCTTCTTCATCAGTGACTGCTTTGTGTCTTTGCCAGAAGCCATGCCCAAAATGAATGGAACAAGCTGCTCAGCCTTATTCATCCTTTTCTCACGCTTTGCATCTTTAGAAATACTAAGCAGTTAGCAAGAGACCTTTTCTATTGATCCTAGGTGCTCTCTTCTGCTATCATACACTCAGATTATTCTCCCTGGTTTTGTCACGAGACTTGACAAACTGTGGTTATTACTTATTGTGATCTTCTAATTTGCAAGCTCGTTAAACACTGACTGGGTGACATTTCTATGAAATGTTTCCTAAGCTGGTTAGAAAACCATGTTATTCATCTATCTTCATCAGAATGCAAAGACATCAAATGTTGTGTCCCATTGTTTAGTGTTAAGGTCCATAATGTTCAACATTTTAATGTCTTGGAAGAAGAGATAGAGATAGATGAATAGATAGATGAAGATGAAGAGAGGGAAGGAATTTGCAGATGACACAAAATTGGAGGGATAACTAATGCTCTGGAAGATGGAAACGAGAGCCTCAATCATCCAAGTCATGTTGTCCTTAAGATGCTTTTTCAAAAGGCAACTGGAGTTTCTTTGTTTTTGCTTGAAGACATTTTAGTTATCATCTAAGAAGCTTCTTCAGTTCTGAATGAATGGTGGAGAATGGAAGGATTTATATTTCTTGCTGTCATCTGGTCGTTAGCACTCTTTCTGAGAGTTGTTGAGGCCACTTGAAGGTTTATCTGTATCATCAGGGTCACCTGAATAGATGAGAAAAGATTCTGCAATTTCACTTGTTAACAAGCTGAATATGAATCAATATGTCAGTATTTAAAAACAGATATTCTAAGATGCAAATTAAAGCTACATTCATAAAAATCTGGTTCCCAAATCAAAGCCAGCCAGAGTCTTTTTGAGTGGGTGACCATAATAAATCTAGTAAGATAATTGTTGTGGGGAAATCTATCTTCACTAGGGTTTGTATTGATTAATCTCATTTTGAATATTTCATCCAGTTCTGACTGTTCCATATCAGGAAAAATTCAATCAGTAGAATAGATCAAGGAAGGGCAAGTTAGATGAGCCTGGATATTATTATTTTTGTATGCGCATTTGGAGATCAGAGGTATCTATTCTCCTTCATGATGTCTTCCACTAAAGAATTATGGTTGAATGTAGATTGTTAAGGCCTCTCCATTAATCGTATTTATCTGTTTATAGGAAAAGGGTGCCCTCAGTTTTGAGCGACACTATCATGTTACTGACCCATTCATTCAGCGTCTGGGCTTGGAAGCAGAGTTGCAAGTAAGTGGAGGATAGTCATGGTAGCAAAATTATAATAATTTCTTGATTTGTAAAGCATTTCCTATCCTATTGAAGGTTAATTATTGCTAAGCTGTTTTACTTTATTTCCCCTAAATTTTTTCTTATGTATTTCATGCATACTAAACAGGTTGAAAAGATAATAGGAAAACTTTAATTTGCTAATCCCCAACCATTTTTTTAATTTAATGAGCAGCTTGTCAAACTTCAGTTAGGCCTGAAGTTTGGGCCTGAGGTTGTTATGGGGAAGGCCTGAGGTTAGGCCTGAGGTTGTTATGGGGAATTCTGTAATTGCCATGTTCTTTATTAGGGCCACATTTAGATGTGCCAGCAACATTGTCCAGTTTGGTCTATGCTGAATCCAGGAAGAATAGAAGCAATTTCAAAATGGAATTGGAACAAGCTGGGTCAGGAAGCAATATTTTCACCTTCTTGGCGAAATGTCGAGATCAAAAATACCCTCCCCAAAGGGAAAAAAATAACAAAAAATCATTCTAATGGAACAGAGTAATCATCGTCTAATTTATTTTAAATTATCCCTCTCTTTTGTTGAGATATTGTGATAATCCAGAGGCAACTGGGTGTTCTTATGATCTGTGGGAGTGAGAATGATGGGAGCTTCAATCTGTATTTAGAAGTTATTAGGTTGGAAAGACATCCACAGCTAACCAGACTCTTTATAGGTAACCCTGTATAGGGGTAAAATTGCAGGTAGTTCTTGACCTACAACCACAATTTCTATTGCTAACAAGACAGTAGTTAAGTGAGGTTTGCCCCATTTTATGACCTTTCCTGCCACAGTTAAGTGAATTACTGCAGTTGTTAAGTTAGTAATATGGTTGTTACCTTTTCCATTGACTTTGCTTGTCAGAAAGTCACAAAAGGTGAATCACATGATCCTGGAACATTGCAACTCTCATAAGTACATGCCAGTTGCCAAGCATCTGAATTTTGAAAAACGTGACCACAAGGATGCTGCAGTAGTCATAAGTGTGAAAAGTGGTCATAAATCAATTTTTCAGTGCTGTTGTAACTGAATGGTAACTGAACAAATGGCTGTAAGACAAGGACTACCTGTATGTATTTTTTTTCTATATTAATCGCCCTTTAGTGTTAAGTCAAGGCTTAAAGTTTCATCCTGTTTGCAGTACTATTACAAAAACGGTATTGTAAATATTAAGGATGTAGTTTGTTGATCATACAATTAAAAAAATAGCATTGAATAAACTACAAGGTGCTCTAGAATTCATCACTTCTCTCTTTAACTCTCAGTGTAAGCCGAGATCATTTCCCTTTGCCCATACATTAAGTCATATTATTTCAATAATATGATATATGAAGATTTGTTCAAAAGATACACACATAGGCTTGGATGCATTTAGGATTAGCAATGGAAGCAAAATAGAACACGGTTCACAGATCAGAAGAAGCTCTGGAAAGCTTAAGACAGCAAGAAAAATGGGACATGTCAGAATATGGTAGATTTTCCTTTATCCTTATGAGTGAGTAATCTGAAATTGGTAAAGCTCTGATTTTTTTGTTTTTTTAGGGTCATGCTGGCTGTGTCAACTGCCTTGAATGGAATGAAAAGGGAAAGTAAGTATGTCTCTGAAAATAGATTTGTCTCCAAAGCTAAGAGATGGGCCTGGGAATTGCTGGACCACCTTAATTTGTTTCTGTTACTCCCCTCCGGGAGGAGGTTTCAGAGTTTTTCTAGCAGGACTACCAAATTCTGTAACAGCTTTGTTCCCAATGCCATCCATCTGGTAAACTCACAAGATTCATTTTTCTCGCCATGTACATGTATACATCCAGACTAGGCTGTGTTGTTTCTCTGTATCATATATGTGGGTATATGCATAATTTTGTATTTATTTATTTAGTCATGTATATTGGAGGTGGTGACCCTTTGAGAGCTGTATACAACAAAATTTCGTTTTAATGTGTGCCGATTAGTGTACATTCGAAGTGACAATAAAGTTATTCTCAGTCTAAGTCTGACCTTAAAAGACCATTTCTTACATTTTACTTCACCCAATGTTGTGTTCAAGCATTTAGGAAGAGTGACACACAGTAAGGCCGAACTTACTTTAAGTATCTCATACAATAACCACGTGTGTCAAAGATTACATAATATAATTGAGAGACTTTGCTGAAGGTTGAAGAAATGTTTTGCATGAAGAATGCAGAGCCTATGGGTTCTGGCAAGAGTAGGATGGCTCTTATGCTTAATTCAGGCTTTAATCTGAATATGAAAGTATCCTTAAGAAAGAGTAGGCACTTTCAATGAATGCCTGTAGAAAACCTATGTAGCCCGGGGGAGAATTTCTAATAGCATTTCCTGGAGGTGTATAGTGTTGATTTACCAGCCTTGTTAATAGATTCCTGATGAACGAAGTTACAAATATAATTGACAGCTGCTCCTTGAGAGTTTGTTGCTGTGCTCTGAAACTTACATTTGCTGCTTATGGCCCAGCTGGTGGGGAGGGAGAGGGAACTGGGCCATGTGAGCAGCAGGCCGGTGTGCACATGCATGCACTCACAGCTCCGCTGCAGCTATGTATGTGTGCACCAGCCCGCTACTCATGCGAGTTGAGCTGCATGCACGCATGCATTGGGCCTCCTATGTGGCCCAATTCCTAATAGGCCGTGGTCTGGTAGTGGGCCACAGCCTGGAGGTTGGGGATCCTTGCTCTAGATTATTGTTTCCCAACCTTAGCCCTTTTCAGTTGTGTATCTCAATGCTGGCTGGAGTATCATGGCTCAGGTTGGGAAACACTGCTCTGTGAGAGATGAGCATCTCTATGAGATTGTTTCCCCTTGAGATCTCTGCAAATGAATGCAGAAAGACATGAGTTTACAGCAAAGGTTTGCTAGTATGCTTTTGTGTCTCTCTTGACTTTTCAGCTTGCTGGCCTCTGGCTCTGATGACCAGCACACCATTGTGTGGGATCCTCTGCACCATAAGAAACTCCTTTCCATGCACACGGGGCATACGGCAAACATATTCTCTGTCAAGGTGAGTGGATTTGGAAGAAGGTGGTGAAATACTAAGTACAGGTAGTCCTCGACTTACAACAGTTCATTTAGTGACCCCGTTTGAAGTTACAATGGCACTAAAAAAAAAAGTGACTTACGGCCATTTTTCACAGTTAACAACTGTTGCACCATCCCCATAGCCACGTGATCAAAATTTGGATGCTTGGCAACTGGCTCATGTTTATGATGGTTGCAGCATCCCGGGGTCATGTGACCAGCTTTTGCAACTTTCTGCCCGGCAAAGTCAACAGGGGAGGCCATATTCACTTAACAACCACATGGTTAACTCAACAACTGCGGTAATTTGCTTCACGGCTGTTGCGAAAAGTTCGTAAAACAGGGCAAAGTTCAATTAACAACTGTCTTGCTTAAAAACAGAAAGGTTGGACTCAATTGTGGTCATAAGCTGAGGACCACCTGTAGTTGTGTCAAGGATTAAATGTTGAGGTTAGGATGAGTAAGATACTTGACTACAAAGCCAATAATCTGTGGCTGCTAAGTGACATGTTCCTCCAAAGATGTCTTTTTATCTGTCGGTGGGGAAGGCCTTCTTGCCATGAAAGTTATCATGCTTATTCTTCCACAGTTCTTGCCACATGCAGAGGACCGGATACTTATTACTGGGGCTGCGGATTCCAAAGTGCACGTCCACGACTTGACTGTCAAAGAAACGATCCATATGTTTGGGGATCACAAAAACAGAGTCAAGCGTATTGCCACAGCTCCGATGTGGCCCAACACCTTCTGGAGCGCAGCAGAAGATGGGCTAATCAGGTATGGTTTCTCTGATGTTCTGGGTGAACACACAGTGTCAAACCTGAAGTGAGCCTGGCTGAAGCCACCTTGGAGACTTTCAGGGTTGCCACACAGCAGTGGGAGGGGGGAAATAATTAGATGGGGTATTGTAGCCAAAACAATAAAGTTTTCCTGTGAGAACCAAGGACACTCTCACAGGTGGCTGGACAGGGGAGGAGCAAGTAACCCAGCAACCGGCCAGCACCTGGATTGGGCAGCATTACCAGTGTATTGGGGGAGGAGGAAAACTTTTCCTTTTAATTAGGTGAAAGCCGCAGGAAACCTCAGAGTCGGCCTTCACCAGTTTGTGCCAATATGATGTATCCAATAAACTGTTCTTTGAGGAGCTTTAGTGCCTCAGAGTTTGTTTTCTATGGGTGCATTACTTGGGATGCTGACACACAGCTTAGGGTTCCGCTCTGTTTAATTACTGTATTTGCAAAAATGTTATGGCCAAACCAATAAACTGTGGACGCCAGGGATCGATTCCGTGGAGAGAAGTTTATCCATGGACCGGAGGGGGATGTGATTTCGTGTGCTGCCTGCATCCCTCGGGTGGGGCTTTGCTTGTTTGTGTGGCACAGTTGCTGGCATGATGTGGACCGATGCCAGTCCACAGACTGGGGGCTGGGGACCCTCGCTCTAAAGCATGATTTAATTGAATTTAGAATTGAGCAAGCCACTAATACATTGCTTACTTTTAATAATTTTATAATTACTTAGTTCACTTTTCCTTGGTGGGATCAAAGTGTGATGCTGCTGCTTGCTTCTGATTTCTGAAGGCCTGCTAATACTTTCGTTCTTCCTTATTTTTATTTTTTTTAGACAGTATGACTTGCGAGAGAATAGCAAACACTCAGAAGTTCTGATAGACCTGACTGAATACTGTGGGCAGCTTGTGGAGGCAAAGTGTCTCACAGTCAATCCCCAGGATAATAACTATCTCGCTGTGGGAGCCAGTGGGCCCTTTGTCCGGATTTACGACATACGCATGATCCACAACCACAGGTAACAGAAGTGAAGAGGGCTTAAGAGGGCTAACTTCTGAAGTACAAGAAGCATTTTTGTTTGAATCTAATCCAACAAGCAGCACATTCAAATTCTACATTGTCATAGTTCTAATAAAGGAGAATATTTGTAGCTCAGGGTTGACATGAGCTGTCCTTGGTGCTCTCTGAGTTTGCTTGTTTTCTTGCAGATGTTTCATTACCCAAACTAGGTAACATTATCAGTGCTAGGGTAGTTTGGGTAATGAAACATCTGCAAGAAAACAAGCAGACTCAGAAAGCACCAAGGACCCCTCCTGTCTTAGTTCTTTTTAACTATCTAACAATGGAAGATATCCCATTGCACAAACACATATACCCTCCTACACTCTTGTTTATGGCTGGAAGAAAATATAGACAGTTAATAGGGGCAAAAAAGCAGATGATAAAAGACTGCATTTACTTCTCGTTACATTTATTTATATATCATCTCTGGGTGGTTGCGTGGGTGCATATTTTGTTTGTGTCTTTGTAGATAGATATACATGCTCATACAGATAGATCTTGACTTAACACTACAATTGGGACTTTAAATTCTGTCATAAGTCAGCATGGTTGTAAAGCAAGTCATTACTTGACCCAATTTTATGACCATTTTTGCCATTTAGCCAATCCCATGATTATTAAGTGAATCCAGCTTCCACAACTGATGTTTTTTGTTGGAAACTGGCTAAGAAAGTTGCGAATTGCAATCACATGACCACAGGACATTGAAACCAGTTGTAAATGTAAGTCAATTACCAAGCACCTGAATTGTGATCATGTGACTGCAGGGATGATACGCCTGTCACAAGGATGAGGACAAATGGCAAATCACTTTTTCTTAGACTGTCATAACTTTGAACTTTAGCTAAATGAGCAGTTGTAGGTCGAGAGCTTCTTGTAGTCCAAAATAATATTTGATGTCATGAAGTTCAGTTCAAAAATTATTCTGCTCTGGTCAGTTTGGTAGTCTGAGATGCTATGAATCTTTGTCTGTTGCAGTACAATTTACAAAATCTACCAGAAGTTCTTCAGTATGTTGACATAACTATTTGAAGTTTACCTCTCTAATATGCCTGAGCATTTGTAAGTTTTTCTCCTCACAAACAGAAGAAGAAATGTCTGCAGAAGAAAATGTTGTCAACTCGAAGTTGGCCTAACTAATTTTCTTTTTGTGCCTTTCTTTTAATAAAGTTTCTCTTCTCATAGCTTCAGGGCTGACACAGTCTGGGAGCAAAGGGGCCAGGGAGGGGTGTAGAGATAGCTGAGATGTTGTAGTCTAAATAAAATTCTTTCCCTTTGGAATCAAGGATATTGGTGCAGGTGTTTGAAAAGTGGAGACTGTGGTCACCTAACAACTGGACTACATGTTGATTGGACAATGTGACTGGAGACTGGGGGGGGGGGAGGAATGTCAAAGTTTGACTTTTAATTGGGTGTAAAACCAGCGGGAACTTATAGCTGGTTTTCCACCAAGTCTGTGCCAATTTGATATGTCCCATTAAAATGTTCTTTGAGGAATATGTCTGCCTTGGAGTTCTTATTGAATGGGATGTATTACTTGGAACATTGATAAATGTATGTACAAATATACATTTTCCTTTCTATTTTGGCTTAGGAAAAGCATGAAACAGAACCCTGCGGCTGGCGTCCATACATTCTGTGATCGACAGAAACCCCTCCCAGATGGCGCTGCTCAATACTACGTAGCAGGTAAAATTATCTCTTGATGGTGCCCCATCCAGGAGATGGTTTTAGTGCATTCAACAAAATTCATTTGGGTGGGGAGCCTATTATAGTGAGAAATGAAAGTACATTTGAGTTAACTTGCACTTGGGTGGAGTAAAGATGGATTCTTAGCTCTTGATTGCTTCTGCTGCAAAGTAGTTGATGGCTCTTTTTTGCTGAAAGTAGAATCTGCACAATAAATGGATGTAGTTTTTTTATTTTAAAAGGCTTTTGTATTTCCTTGCAAATACTTAGCTAAAGCAGGGTCCATTCTATCAAGATGTATGTATTAACTGCTTCTTTCTTTCTTTCTTTTTTTCTGTAGGGCATCTTCCAGTGAAATTACCTGACTACAATAACCGGCTGAGAGTTTTGGTAGCTACTTATGTCACTTTCAGCCCAGATGGTACAGAGCTCTTGGTCAACATGGGAGGAGAACAGGTAATCTAGCAGGGTTCTAATATCTAAGGGGTTTCCACAAAGAGGGAGTCAAGTTATTCTCCAAAGCACCTGAGGGCAGGACAAGAAGCAATGGGTGGAATCTAATCAAGGAGAGAAGCAACCTAGAACTAAGGAGAAATTTCCTGACAGTGAGAACAATTAATCAGTGGAACAACTTTCCTCCAGAAGTTGTGAATGCTCCAACACTGGAAGAGATTTTAAGAAGAGATTGGATAAGTATTTGTCTGAAATAGTATAGGGTCTCCTGCTTGAGCATAGGGCTGGACTAGAAGACCTCCAAGGTCCCTTCCAACTCTGTTATTCTGTTAATCTGTTGCTTTCAGCATCTCACTGAGCTCATTTCAGCATTCAGGCTGATTCAGTCATTGTGAAATATTATCAGTACATTTAAATAGTCAACCTCAGATGGCCTTCAGTCCATTTATAAATTCCCCAAGGCTGTTCTAGACATCCCACACCCATCCCTATTGTATTGAGTTTCATATATTGCACCCAGTAATTGCAGCTTTCTCAAATAAATTGTTCCTATAATAGCTACTGCAAATGCAAAAGCCGATTAATGTCTATAAAGAGTTAGCCAGAAAATAAATGATTATGAAATTCTACCACAGTCTGAATCAGGTTCCCCAGATCAGGATTTGGCTTCAGATCTTTTGCCTGGACTCCGTACAGGTAGTCCTTGACTTATGACCATGATTGGGGCCAGCATTTCTGTTGCTAAGCAAGGCGGTTAAGTGAATAGCACCCAATTTTATGACTTTTTTTGCCACAGTTCTTAAGCGAATGACTGCAGTTGTTAGATGAATCATGCAGTCATTAAGTGAATCCAGCTTCCTCCACTGGCCTTACGTAACCATTCTTCTGCTCATGAATATAGTTTCAGAGAGGTGTGGGAAGCCATTAATACCAAAAACTGGGAGTCTGGTCTGCCTTGATTGTTGGAGTTGCTTCCTCAGCCAAAAGATGAGTCATTCTTTAGATTTCGAAGAACTGAAACCGGATTAGATGAAGCTAAATCTTTTGCTGTTTTCATGCAGTTTTGGATCCTATTTTATGAGAGACTTTTTCTAAATGCACATTTTTCTTCACCTACAAAAAAACTGAATAGCTTCCGCTACACTTACATTTATTAATCAGTAACAAGTTAGGGTTTTCTTGTGGGTAATTCTGGCTGAAAATTTAATATTCCTATGTAGTTTGTAGTTTCATTGCCTTTCTTTGATTTTTAGGTTTACTTATTCGACCTGACGTATAAGCAGCGGCCATACACTTTTCTCCTGCCAAAAAAATGCCATACTTCAGGGGGTAAGAATGCTGTACTTTTCTTAAAAGGCAGATATTGCATTGCATTGTTTTTTCAAGATATTTTTGTTTGCTTGCCCCTTCCTTTCCATTTCAAGTCCTTGTGGTTGCTAATTAAGATTTTGGAGACTCTTTTTGGTGCTGTATTTCTAAAGTTGCAACTGAGGAACAGGGCAATAACATCCTAGCTCCAACAATTTCATACATGGTACTTTATTTCACAGTGTTAGTTTTAAATCCTCTCCATAAAGCAGGAGTACTTGAAACTGTAATGTGTTATCAGGAATTGTAGCACTTCAGGTCTGGTGAGCTCTCTTTTGTGTCCTTATTCAAATTAGTAGCAATAGCAGCTAGACTTATATACTGCTTTACAGTGCTTTTACAGCCCTCTCTAAGTGGTTTACAGAGTCAGCCTCTTACCCCCAACAATCTGGGTCCTCATTTTACTGACCTCAAGGATGGAAGGCTGAGTCAATCTTGAGCCGGTGCGACTCAAACTGCCAAAGTTTAGACAGCTGGCAGTCAGCAGAAATAGCCTGCAGTACTGCGTTTCAGCCACTGTGCCAATGCGGCTCTTAAATTAGTATCAATAGAGCAAATATGAATTAACGAAAAATAAAATTTGCAAAATAACAATAACATCTGAAATATCCAGGCAACATTTCAGATGTGAATCTCCCTACCAAATAGATTTCAAGGTTATTTAATAACATGCTAAGTTTTAAAAAGTAAGTTGTAGAACTGGAGAGGAAGATGCAAAGCAAAATGCAAACTTGAGATGGGTTGCAAGTATCCCAAGTCATTTTAAAGAGGTATTTGTAATACTTGTTTGTTTAGAGTAGAAAGCAATGAGAGTTCTGTTGGAATATCCTACTCATTCTGAGAGTTCTGTTGACATATCCTACTGTATCAGAAATACCCTTTCTGATTGAGGTGATATTGGGATTTCAAGGGCATATCTCATACAGGTAGCAGGACCAGAATTTCCTTTGCTAAGCAAATCAGTTGTTAAGTGAGTTGCACCCAATTTTGCCACAATTGTTAAGCAAATCCCTACAGTTGTTAAGTGAATCACATAGTTACTAAGCAAATCATGCTTCCCTCATTGACTTGGCTTGTTGGAAGCTGGTTGGGAAGTTGCAAATGGTGGTCACATGACCCCAGGATGCTGCAACCGTTGCAAATACTTGCTGGTTGTCAAGTGCCCGTATTTTAATCATGTGACCCTGGGGGTTTGTTGCTACAGTTATAAGTGAAAGGATAAGTTATAAGTTACTTTTTTCAGTGCCATTGTAACATTGAATAGTCGCTAAATAAATAGTCGTAGGATGAGGACTATTTATAATAGCAATAAATATTTCTATCCTGTTTCTCTTACTTCCTTTCCATCTTTTTGTGCTTTCCAGTCTATACTTGGCATATTTACCATATGTCATGTCTATAACCTGCATCTTAATATCTAGCATTGGAGTGATTAGATAGTTGGATATTGCTTGTATTCAATACAGGCAAAATGCAATGGAGCCACCTCCACCCAAGGTCTCTTCCTTAGATGGATTGTCTTTCTGCTTTTCCCTGTGTAAACAGGTCAATATTTTCAGCTAACTGTTACAGGAATTGGGCATGGTCTAGTGAGGAAAAGGACCAGGGGAGACATGATAGCAGTGTTCCACTATACCCACAATATACCTATAAAAAGTAAAGTTTTACATTTAGGCAAGAAAACCCAAAAGTATACATATAGACTGGGTGAAACTAGGCTTAAATAGTAGTTACTGTGGGAGAGATCTTTGAGTCTTAGTGGACAACCAGTTAAGTGTGAGCCAGAAGTGTGCAGCAGCAGCAGCCAAAAATGCCAATGCAGTCCTAAGTTGCATTAACAGAGGGATATAATCAAGATCAAGGGAGGTACTAATACTGCTCTATAAAGCCTTAGTAAGGCCACACCTAGAATACTGCATCCAGTTTTGTCACCACACTGTAAAAAAGATGTTGAGACTCTAGAAAAAGTACAGAGAAGAGCAACCAAGATGATGAGGGGACTGGAAGCTAAAAGATACGATGAACGGTTGCAGTAACTGGGCATGGCTAGTCTAGTAAAGAGAAAGACCAGGGGAGACATGATAGCAGTGTTCCAATATTTGAGGGGGTCAAGCTATTTTCCCAAGCACCTGAAGGCCAGACAAGGAATAATGGATGGAAACTGATTAAGGAGAGATTCAGCCTAGAAATAAGGAGAATTTTCTGACGGTGAGAAATGGAACAGCTTGCCTTCAGAAGTTGTGGGAGTTTTATCACTGGAAGCTTTCAAGAAGAGATTGGACTGCCATCTGTGAAATGGTGTAGGGTTTCCTGCTTGGGCAAGGGGGTTGGACTAAATGACCTACAAGACCCCTTCCAACTGATCTACAAGGTTCCTGCCAACATTCAAAGTGAAATTGGTAGGTTGATGGATTCCAATAACATAGAGCTATCTTCGCTGGTCAATTTAGCCATTGCTTAACCCAGTCTTACCCAACCTACCATCTCCTAAAGTGTTAGATATCAGGCTTATTAAGCATTTTTTTTTGCTTGCAGTGCTGGGTCTTCTCCCAGGTTGCTAATTTCCTCAAAATTGAAAAACTGCACTGTATAGAAGAATGCTTATCAGCCACTTGCAGTTTACCCTTGGTTCTGCCTTATTCCACTCCTTATGATTCTATCATTTTATTTCTATATTGCTTTGCTTCCCCGAAGTGCCCAGAATGGCTTATGAGAATACAGTAAAAATAGCTTAAATAAACTATTCCAATAAAAGCAACATTTAAAAAGCCATAACTACAAAAATTGAAGCTCACTTCATTTTATGACCCTCAGAGGTGCAGAATGGGAAAACATCGGCCAATGGCATGTCAAATGGCATCCATCTCCATAGCAATGGATTCCGGCTGTCTGAGGGGCGAGCCCATGTCAGGTAAGGTCTCCTCCTTTTCTGCCCATAGTATCTAGTATGGTACCTCTTCCTCTTTGCCTAGATGAAACGTTTGTGCAGGGACTGCTTGGCTAGGAATTGTGCTGGTTGCCAGAACCAGGAAGAATTGTTTTATCAAGCAAGAAGCAGTTGCATAACCCTATTATTTTGGGATGGGGGAGGACTGTAAAAGCTGAGTTTTCTTCATGCACATGCATATTCTCCATATTAGAAAGCCAGAGTCTGGGATGAAAATACTTGTCTTTCTTTTTTTTAAAAAGGCCCTCTAGAAAAATGTCCCCTAAACCCACCGCAACCATTTTCCAGCCAAGGTCTGTTAGGACTTTAGTATGCAACCTGATCGGTTGATCTGGCTTAATGTGTTATATCAATCTAGCCAGGTATGGTTGATGGAATAAGCCATGGCTAAAGCCAACATGGTTTGGAATGACGTGTGAACCAAGTCTTGGTTTCTGCAGCCCACAGGTAGAGCTACCTCCCTATCTTGAGAAGATTAAGCTGCAGGCCAATGAGGCTTTTGCTTGCCAGCAGTGGACTCAAGCCATCCAGCTCTACAGCAGAGCTGTCCAGAAAGCCCCCAACAACGCCATGCTCTATGGGAACCGAGCAGCTGCTTACATGAAGCGCAAGTGGTAAGTGACCTCTTGGTTCCTGGGAGGCCTGACAATAGCTTCTCTAGCCAACTTGCATTGAACTTCAAGAATTATTCTATCCAGATTCTAGATCTCAGGTTATGTGAACATGTTTTTCCATAAGAGACTCTCAGTACAACTTCAGAGGTCTGTGGAATCTCTTCTGGTTTGGTCTGCAATCAGAGGAGCTTGATGGGGATTCATTGTGCAGTGGAAATGTTAATTTCTGCATTCCTACAAGATTTCAATCTGCCCAACATAATTTTGCTGAGAAAATTTGGACATCCACTATATCTCATCCAGTTTACCTTGGGTTTTATAATTACAGAAATAAAACCAAGATACTGTTTAGAGGGAACTGTGGAATCTTGTGTTGCTTGGTGATTCTTTACACGTAGGAAATCCATAATTCAATCCATACAGTCTTCCAGATAGAATTCTGAAATACTGGCCGACCTCTAATAATTGGGAGGCGCGTTGGCTCAGCAATTTAGATGCTGCGCTCGAGACATGAGCATTGCACAATGGGCTGAGCGCTGTCTTCCCCTAGCTCTGGGGTGTCAAACTCATGTCGTCCCGGCGGCATCACATGACGTATCGGGACTTTTTCCCCCTTCGCTAAACCGGGCATAGGCGTGGCCAGCATGTGATATATCTGGCCCATAGGGCAGGAGTTTGACAGCCCTGGCCTAGCTCCTACTCACCTAGCAGTTCAAAAGCATGCAAATGCAAGTAGATAAATAGGTACCACTTCAGTGGGGAGGAAACAGCGCTCCCTGACGTTATGCTGGCCACATGACTACCGAAATGTCTTCTGACTGCGTTGACTCAATGGCCTTGAAACAAAGATGAGCGTCACCCCCTAGAGTCAGTGACCAGCAGAGTAAATTCCGCAAAGACTCCTTTCCTTCCTCTGTTAATCAGTTTGACAGATGCTGAGATCAGAGGCACTGAGATGCCTTACGTACGATTACTCATGTGCTCGTTACCTCCCGTGTAGACTACTGCAATGCTCTCTATATGGGGCTGCCCTTGAGAACCACTCGGAGGCTTCAACTGGTACAGAATGCACCGCGCAGGTTGTGATGGGAGTATCCCGATACTCCCATGTTACACCCCTCCTGCGTAAGCTGCATTGGTTGCTGGTTGCAATCTGGGTGAGATTCAAGGTGCTGGTAATCTCCTATAAAGATTTACATGGCTTAGGGCCGGGGTATTTGTGGGAGCATCTACTGCCAGCAACAACTTCCCATTGCCCCATGTGCTCCCACAGACAGGGCCTCCTCAGGGTTCCATCAGCTAGACAATGTCAGCTGGCGACCCCCAGGGGGAGGGCCTTCTCTGTGGGTGCGCCCACCCTTTGGAATCAGCTGCCCCTGGAGCTCTGGATGGCTCCCAACCTTCAATCCTTTCGTCGTGACCTGAAGACTTGACTTTTTCAACTGGCCGACCTGGACTGATGGGTTTTTTTTACTGGCTTTATTGGCTTGTTGTTGGTTTTAATTAGAATTATTGGGATATTCATTTAATACCTTTTTAATTTTTGTACTGTATGTTTTTACTGTTGTGAGCCGCCCTGAGTCCTTTGGGAGATAGGGTGGCATATAAATCCCAATAAACCTAAACCTAAACCTTCCTTCAACAGTTTGCAAATATGTATTTGGTTGGTGATGGTGGTGAGAGGATAAACGGATCAGTATTCCCAACTTGATTTTTGCAGGGATGGAGATCACTATGATGCGCTCCGAGACTGCCTAAGAGCCATCTCCCTGAATCCCTGCCACTTGAAGGCTCACTTCCGCCTGGCTCGCTGCCTCTTTGAGCTGAAGTATGTAGCAGAAGCCCTGGAGTGTCTGGATGATTTCAAAGGAAAATTTCCCGAGCAAGCCCACAGCAGCGCTTGTGATGCCTTGGACCGGGACATCAATGCTGCCCTTTTCTCTAAAAGTGATAATGGTGAGGATTAAAAAGACAACACCTTGCGCTCCTGCTCTAAGTGTAAAAAAAAATCCATTGTTCTTAAAGGGTCAGATTTTTAAGAGACACCAATGGAGTGTGTACCGTGGTATTAGCTTTTAACATTTTAGGAGGGGGAAAATAACCCCTGTGAAAGGGATAAGTCCACACATCTTTTTAAAAATGCTGCAACTAAGGAAGCTAGAGGGCAGCATTAGTGAGTGGGGATCAGCTATTTAAATCTGGGGAAAAAAATCAGAAGAAAAACAGTCTGATCATTTAGTGCAGTGAGCCTAGACAAATGTGTAGCTTTGGAAAAGAAACTGATGAGAATAGTGATAGCTTGGATCAAATAGTCCTAAATTCATACTCCTTTTCAGCCTTGAGTTCACTGTATGGCTTTAGTGAAGTTGCTATATTACAAATTTTTGTTCCATGTCTGCAAAATCAGTTGGGAAAGAGAGGATTGTATAGAAAAGTGTCCCTGTGAAATCAAATTATTATGGATCATCACATAGCCAACCAGATGTTCAGGATTTGGCATTTTTATCCACCTATCAAGTCCTTTCCAAGGACCTGGAATAGCAGATGTTGTGTTTCATGGTGTTAGAGGTATCATCAAAGGATGTGAGCTGAATAAAGCTGCCTTGTGCAATTGACTAATTATGAATTTGCCAATGCCAATGGTGTTCAAATGGTGCTCCAGTTGCTTTGCACCTATGATTATTGGTATCAACTCTCGAAACAACTCTAGCTGAAGCCATAATTTTTCTTGCTTCGTTTCTTAGTTGCCATACTCATGAGGGGGGAGGGAGACTTATGGAATGTAGAATGTTTTCCTCCAATGTTTCAGACATAACACAGATAAGGCTCCTGAGAACCAAGGCCAGATCAACGTGCCCTAGCAACGGCAGGAGGGAGTTGTCAACATTCCAGGAAACCTTCACTCCAACAAATAACTCCGAGACAGACGTCTTCTCAAAAGTTCTGTTTTATTTGGATAGTAAACTGGCACACCTGGGGAATCCCAAATCTGAAAGTTCCCAGGCCTCCTCCCATTTACCCAGGCTCAAGAATGTGGCAGTGTGGAAGCGTCCGGTGTCAATATGGCTTCCAAAGCTGACATGAGTGCTGAGAAGTTCATCACCTGCTTGGTTGGCTAACGTGAAATGTGACACAAGAGGGCGGGGTGGCCAGTATCTATTCTTTAATTATACAAAACATGCGGGAATTACTCTGTTGGTTTCACCTTTGACCGTGCCGATATGATGTACCCAATAAACAGGATTGTTGAGGAAGACAAGGCCTAAGAGTCTTGAATTGGTTGGGAGCATTCCTCGGAACCATGACAGGTAGCCCTCAACTTACAGCAGTCCATTTAGTGACCATTCAAAGTTACAGCGGCACTGAAAAAAGTGACCTATGACCATTTTTCACCTTTGCAGCATCCCCATGGTCATGTGATCAAAATTCAGATGTTTGGCAGTTGGTTCATATTTATGGCCGTTGCTGTGTCCCAGAATGACGTGATCCCCTTTTGCGATCTTCTGACAAGTAAAGTCCATGGGGAAGCCATACTCACTTAACAACAGGGTGGCTAACTTTATTAACTGCAGTGATTCACTTAACAATGGAGACAAGATGGGGCACTTAACAAATGCCTCACTTAACAACAGAAATTTTGGGCTCAATTGTGGTTGTACGTTGAGGTCTACCTGTAATGAGTTAAATCTGGATATTCTGATAGCTTTTGCACTGTTGTAAAACTGAAGGAATTATTTATGCACTGTTTGCACAACCAGGTAATATAAATTTTCCATAATGGTATACTTAGGCAAATGAGGTCAATTTAAACAAGTCCTTAACAACCAGGTGACTAACTTTATTAACTGCAGTGATTCACTTAACAACTGAGGCAAGAAAGGTCGTAAAATGGGGCACTTAACAAATGCCTCACTTCACAAATTCCACACTTAACAACATAAATTTTGGGCTCCATTGTGGTTGTAAGTTGAGGACTACCTGTACTACCTTTGCTTTTTTTGACCACATTCTTTCTATTGCTATTTACAGGTCTCTTCGATTATTACTTACTAGCTCCATACCCATGCTACACTACAAAACTATGTGATTGGGCTTAGTTTTTGGGGAGGAAAATAAGGGGGGGTTGTGCCTCTGTTTACCAGCATCCATTGATATTCATCTGGCTAGCGGCCTGTCAGTATGTGAGAGAGTTGAGGGCTGTTTGGAAACTGAAACAGTATTTGCTGTGTGAGCAAGAAAGAGACAGCAAGGAGCCTGGGTGTGGCTTAACTCAACTGTTCTGTATTAAAACTGCTTGGTGCTGTGAAACTGAAAATGAAACTCCTCTGCTTGTGTTTTGCATTTGGAACAGATTTCTTTTCAGGTGGGGCGGGGGAGTAGAACTCCTTAGCATCAGAGCGTGTTAATAATATAAGAAATACTAATGCTCTGGTGGTCATTTCAAAAAATCCTTTTTAGTGAGCACCTAGAAGCCAAGAGGAACATATGTGCCAAATTTCAAGTTTGTAGGCTTTACGATCCTGGAGATTTTGTGATGATATGTGAGTGGTATTTCACTTTTATATAGGGAGATTTTTTTAAAAAATGCCTCCCTTATCACTTTCCTGCGACTTAACCTTGCCGTTATCTCCCCAAAGATCCAAAAAGAAGTAACTTAGCAATTTCATTTTCTCCAGGGGAAGACAAGAAAGGGAGTGGCCCCATCTGGCTGCGAGCAACTGGCCGCAAGGATTCCATATCGGAGGATGAAATGGTGCTGAGGGAGCGTAGTTACGATTACAAATTCAGATACTGTGGCCACTGCAACACCACCACGGACATCAAAGAGGCAAACTTCTTTGGCAGGTAGGGAGCCTTCTCTCAAGACCCACAGTAGCAGAGGTGATATTCAGCAGGAACTGACCAGTTCTGGAGAACCGGTAGCAGAAATTTTGAATAGTTCAGAGAACCGGCAAATCCCACCTCTGTCTGACCCCGCCCCATCTATTCTCCGCCTCCCGAGTCCCAGCTGATTGGCTGGGTCTTCTTTCGTTGTCCTGCAGAGGAGGACGGAACTGGAAAGCAGGTTAGTGGGGTGGGGACGGAATGGGGATTTTACAGTATCCTTCCCCTGCCACGCCTAACAAGCCATGCCATGTCCATCAAGCCACACCCACAGAACTGATAGTAAAAAAAATTGAATCCCACCACTGCAAGGTAGGGGCGTTGGGTTTTTGTGTGGTGTGTTGCTGTCTCCACAAATTCCTTCCAGGGGCTTTTTTAAAAACATACTCCCACAGCATCGGGAAATACTGAGAAGTTCCGGAACTCGTAATCTAAAACCTTAAATCCTATGTAATCCTAAATCTAAAAACCTAAAATTACTGCTCCTAATAAAAAAAACTTAACTAATTTATAGATAATGTTAAATAAAAATAAGCTATCTTACAGGTATATAAAAGTAGCTATAACAGCAGGATAAGGAGCTCACTAAAAGGGGCTGTCACACAGCAGCCATCTTCCCATCTTCTGGGGGCTTTTCACAGGCTGAAGTGATGCAATAATTATAAGGCAGCGTTTCTCAACCTCAGCCGCTGGCTGGGGAATTCTGGGAGTTGAAGTCCACACACCTTCAAGCGGCCGAGGTTGAGGAACACAGCTGGTCTTTGAACTTAGAACAGTTCATTTAGTGACTGTTCAAAGTTTTAGTTGTTTTAATTTAATTTTAATTTTAATTGGCTTTAGACTTGTAGTTGTTTAATTCACTTTTATTGTAATTTGTACGGTTTTTAAATGTTTGCCACCCTGAGTCCTGAGGGAGAAGGGCGGCATACAAGTCTAAGTCTAAATAAATAAATAAATAAATAAATAAAGTTACAACGGCACTGTAAAAAGTGACTTAGGACGGTTTTTCACCCATAGGACTGTTACGGCATCCCCATGGTCCCCTGATTAAAATTCAGATGTTTGGAAACTGGTTCATATTTATGACGGTTGTAGTGTCCTGGGGTCATGTGATCCCCTTTTTGCAACCTTCTGACAAGCACAGTCAATGGGGAACCTTCTGACAAGCACAGTCAATGGCCTCCTCAAGAGAAGAAAAAGCTTATGGCTATAATGGCAGGGCTCTGAAATGCTCCATTTTCCCCCTTAGAAATAGAACAAAACTTTCAGAAAATTCACTTAACAACTGGGTTATAAAGTCAACAACCGCAGTGATTCAACTTGACCACTGCACAAGAAAAGTCGTAAAATGGAGCAAAATTCACTTAACAAAAGTCTCCCCCGAGCAACAAAAATTTTGGGCTCAATTGTGATCGTACGTTGAGGATTACCTGTACTTGGTTAAAATCCTAAACCAGTCATTTTTTTACTCAGCCCAAACTATTAGTCAAGAACCATATTGGTGCAGTGGTTAGAATGCAGTATTGCAGGCTAATTCTGCCAACTGCCAGGAGTTCAATCCTGACCAGCTCAACGTTGACTCAGACTTCCATTCTTCCCAGGTCGGTAAAATGAGGACCCAGATTGTTGAGGGCAATATGCTGACTCAGTAAACCACTTAGAAAGGGCTGTAAGGACATCCAGATTCTGTAACAGCTTTGTTCCCTATGCCATCCGTCTGGTAAACTCGCAAGATTCATTTCTCTCGCCATGTACATGTATACATCCAAACTAGACTGTGTTGTTTCTCTGGGTCATGTAATATATGTGGGTGTATGCATAATTTTGTATTTTATTTATTTTGTCATGTTTATGTAGAGGTGGAGACCTTTTGAGAGCTTTATGCAGCAAAATTTCATTTTAATGTATGCCGATTAGTGTACATTCAAAGTGTCAATAAAGTTATTCTAAGTCTAAGAAAAGCACTATATGAAGCAGTATATAAGTCTTAAGTGTTGGTTAATTAGTACTACTCAGTGTCATGGTTCGGGGGAGAAGGGAACCCTTTGTGCATCTCGTACAAAAGGCAGTCTATAAATGTAATGAACCACTAAACATGCTCGTTTTTGTTATCTCCTAGCAATGCGCAGTACATCATCAGTGGCTCCGACGATGGCTCCTTCTTTATCTGGGAGAAAGAAACAACTAACTTGGTGCGAGTGTTGCAGGGCGACGAGTCGATTGTGAACTGCCTCCAGCCTCACCCGAGCTACTGCTTCCTGGCCACCAGTGGCATCGATCCAGTGGTACGGCTTTGGAATCCCAGGCCAGAAGTAAGATCAGGGGCAGGGGGTTCTATCTGGGTTGGAATCTGTGGTCCTTTTGGATCAGGACTGGTGCTATTCTGCAGTGGAGGAAGCTTTCAACTTCTGACCAAGTTGAGGAAGCCTCCTCAATAGAAGAAAAGCCTTTGGCTATAATGGCAGGGCTCTGAAATGCTCCATTTTCCACCCTTAGAAATAGAACAAAACTTTCAGAAATATCTATAATATTTACTTCTTTTAATGGTTTTACATGGAATTGACTTATGACCAAAACTGAGCCCGGAAGTATGGTCATAAATAGCTATGATCATAAATGGAGGCAACCGCATGACCAGAAGTAAATTTCTGGCTTTTTTCATGGTGGTTGTTAAGTGAACACCATTGTTGTTAAGCAAACCCATTTATTTGAATGGGTATTCCCCCCCCCCCCCGCAAGAAACCAGTAAAAAATGGCAAACGCCAACAAAAGTCATGATCCCATGATCGTGGAATTCCAGAACAGGTCATAAAGCTGATCTGCCAGACGTGTGATTACATGACTGGGCGGGCAGTGTGGCCATTTACAATGACTGGAAGTTCTTTATTGGCCTTAGCACACCCATTCCATGGCCATCAAAACTTCAAACGGTCATAAAATCAGCAGTCTTTAATCAAGGACTGCCTGTAATGATGCTTCATAGAGTGGTGTTGCTGGTTGGGATTTTTCCTGGACTTGGTGGTTTGTTCCTGATAGGCTTTTCTTTCTGGAGCCTAAGTGGTAGAAGGATGGACTACCTTGTGAAGAATCTCTTAAAGCAAGATTCATACGTATCTTGGTAGACCAAATCTTGAGGGGTCCTTAGTGTTCTCTGAGCTTACTTGTTTTCTTGCAGACATTCCATTAACCAAATTAGGTAAGTGTTGGTGGGGGTGGTCTTAAGAGATTCTTTGGTTGGGCTGTTTACTATTGGCTCTTTGGCAGTTCCTTGATTGGGATATGGTTTACTTGATTGTTGGACTGATGTTAACCTTGGAGTTAATCTATGCTGATCTGGATGCTGATTGCCCCCACCAACACTGACAGGGCAAGCCACCAGAATATAAACTGACAGCAATCTGCACCACCTTACTAGCACAGATGATGTTACCTAGTTTGGGTAATGAAATGTCTGCAAGAAAACCACCAAGCTCAGAGAGCACCAAGGACCCCTCATGTCAACCTTGAGCTACAAATATTATCCTTCATTAGACCACACCTTGCTAATCAGAATAGTTATGGCTTTGTGGGCAGTATTGGATCTGTGTATAAAATATTCAACCCAGTGAATATCTTATACACACCTAGCAGTGTAATAAACTTTCTTTCAGGTATTACAATGTTTGTTTGTTTTCACTTTAAGCAAAACAGTGATTTTTTTTCTTGTTAGGGCAAGTATGCTTTAATGTTGACTCTTTAGTGACATGGGGAAAGGAGATGTTTCCCTCATCAGGATCAAAAAGCATCAAGTCCCTTTGCATATTTTGACAGAGAAATAACCTTTACTGCACCTTGAACTAAAAGCCGCTATCTGAGTGATTTCTAAATGACATTTCTATGCTCGAGGATAACAGGCCTAGTGTGCATAAATCCTGGCTATCCATCTAGTAGAGGGAAGCATTATCTAACTGTATTGTTAGGTTGACATGCCCTACTAAAACAAGCAAGGATTTAGTATGCTGTGTTAAATTAACCACCATTGGCTGTGCAAATGCATACACCACAAAAATGTAAAAATAGATTTACTAGATCGGACCAGCATTCTAGTTTTTACAGTGGCCAACTAAATATATTCTGAAACATCAGAACCATGGCTAGATCATGGCTAGCCCTGGCCCTCTATAGATTTACCCAGACACTTTTTAAACTGCCAAATCAGTGGCCATCACCACCTCTGATGGCAACAAACTCCTCAGTATAACTGTATGTTGGGTAAATTAAGTATTTCCTTTCATTGCTTCTGGATTTCTTTATAAGTTAATTCTAAACCATGACCATTGCAATGCTACACCACCAAGTCAAACAATCCACTTTTTGTCTTGAAGGCTGTAGAAAGGCACTTGTGAGTGGAACCGTCAAATAGTCAATTTGGGGGCTTTGCTCTTTCCGTTTTGTTTCACAGAGTGAAGCACTAAATGGGCGAGTGGTAGAAGATATGGAAAGCGCTTCCCAAGCCAACCAGAGGCGGATGAATGCGGATCCCTTGGAGGTGATGTTGATGAACATGGGCTACCGGATCACAGGAATGACTGGTGGTGGGTCTGGAGGCTCGGATGATGAAGACAGCTCTGAGAATCAGGTCCACTGCCGGACCAGCTAAAGCTGAATGGCCTCTCCTTCCTTATTTTTTTTTGGTTTTTTTTGTTTTGGGTTTTTGGGTTTTGTTTCATTTGAAGGGAAATCTAGTTTGCTCCATTTGAACTTGGAAGGACTGCACTGTTTCACACTATGCACAGAATGGGATATGCCAGCGAGGGCAGAAGTGACTGGGTTTTTGACTGCTGCTACAATTTCTTCCTTTCCCTGTTCTACTATTAAGCAGCATGGTAATGTGGCCTGTTGAGTTTTGCCCTCCCAGCAGAAGCTGGGATTCCTTTTCCACATTGTCTGTGAGCAGTGTACAACTGGTAACCCGTCCCTTCGTCCGGTATGGCTGGATGGTGGGAAGCATTGCCTACATGAGTGTGTTTTGCAGAGAGGTTGTTGAAAACTCAATAAAATGTAAACTAGGGCAGGGATTATGGAATAATGTTCAATGCTGCGATCTCTGTCTCCGAAAACTCAGCTTGCCTGCCATGCCACGAGTTTGTAATTCAGCCCCCACACTACAGCTGGTGAACATGTACACGCATCGAAAACACAACCATGTGAAGGTCACTTAATACATGGGCTCCCTCAGTGAACATGGTTAGGGGAGTACAGAAAGTTGGTATCGGGCAGAGAGCCTCACTCTGGTTGGTACCTCATACTTCCCATCTGTCTGCATACAGAAGAAACCAAGAGAAGACTCTTAACAGTGGGAAGCTACAACACGAAGCTTGGCATCTTATATAATGTGAGCAAGTAAAATTATCTGATGTGGTTGCTTTTGGAAAACATTTTTCCCTTTCTCCTAATTAACTAAGTTCCCATCTCTCGGTGGGTAAGGAGTGGAGCGTTTGCTGGAAGAAGAAAAATCTCCTTGCCAGTGGAGGCCAACCTTCAACAAAGCTATACAGTACCAATAGGATAATGAACTGGTCATAAATTTGGGATAAAGCTGCCTCTTTCCTTATTGCTGCTGTGACCTCTGCTGCACAATTCTTTTTATTCTTTTCTTTGTCATTAAATCTTAAAAGAATCTATAGGAGCTTCCTTTCTCATCTATTTCCTGATTCTTTTCATGTTGTAGCCTTCTTTCCTTTGAGTGAATGTGGAAAAGATGTGTGGCAAAGGCAGACGTCTTAACCAAATCTTTTGGGAGGAATTGTATGTCAGGTGGGACTTTCATCAGCCAGGTTATGTCATTAAGGGTTTTTCTAGAAAAGAGAATGGCATCAGTACTGCTACCCACACAACTCGGGATGCAGTGGTGATGGGGTAAGTGAGATCATTCCTGCTTTCTGTGGCTTAATTCATTTGGAACTGAAAGCAAACCAAGATAGTATTGTGCTTACATCTACTGATTCGTAATGGAGTTAAGAAATCACAGCAGATTTTCCCACCAAATAGCTTGGTCAACAACCATAGTTAGCATGATGATGTGTATGCTAGAAATCTGAAAGTGTGACTGAAGTCGCCATCCCCATCAGTAATGTCCATAACAAATGATGATTGTGCAAATGATTAGTGCATCAGGATGCCTGGTATAGGTATGTAAGTGACATCATTTGTATACCTGTCTATAGTTCCACGAAACATCTTTCCTTGGTCTCTTTCTGCTTGCTTATTCTGGCCAAAGAATACCCTACAACATACATTTAGCCATGGTCTTTCTGACCCAAGGAAGTCAGTGTAGACCAGGGTTGTGTTTTTAAACTTGGCAACTTTAAGATGCATGCATTTAAATTTCTAGAATTCCCTAGCAATTCTGAGAGTTGAAGTCCATGCATCATAAAAGTTGGCAAGTTTGAACAACACTGCCCTAGATTATCTCTTCCCATTATAGTGTTTTCTGCGTCCTTTTAATTCCCATTTGACTACTCCCAATTCTTTTGTTAATCTGGAAGAGGAGGAATCCATTCACACCTTAGGAAACCTGAGTTTTTTTCCTCTTCCCAAATACCTGCTAACCACAGTCATACTGGCCCATTCAATCACCTTGCATTGGTAAAGCATTTTCTCCAGCCTACAAGGTGTAGGGATAAGAAGGCTGTGGTTTCCAGCTGTTGCTGTAATTCCCATGATCCCCCATAATGGCTGTGCTAGTTTAATCTCTGCTGGGAATTGGAATTCAGCAATAATTAGAGGGCTACCAATAGCTTCTCCCCACCCCTTGTAGAGAATAAGACACTAGGTTGGATTGATCTTTTTCTGACCTAGAAAAATGCTGGGGGTGGAAAGTTATAAAACCAACTGCCATTGTTCATGGAACAAAACTATTGTGTTCCTTTCCTGCTCAGTGGTTTTTAGATGTATGAAATATTCAAAGAAGCAAGAAGAATGAATTTTGTGTGTAACTGGGTTCTTCAGAACTAATTTATTTTTCTATATTTTGAAGACAAGTGTTTTGTGTACAGGTTGTAGAGAGAAGTACAGGGTGCACAAGCCCCCACTTACACCTGCCTTGTTTGAACAAGTCTTGATAGCCTGAAATTTCTCTCTCTATCAAATGCTTCCCCTTGATTTGGGTTATGCCAGTGTTAAAAAAATGTGTAAATCTGCCTTCAGGGCCCTGCTGTAGCCATATTCATAAAGTGATACCATGGTAAAAGTGTTAGTTCACAGAACAGCCACCAGAACAAGGGAAGTCACAAATGGTTAAGAAGACATTTACAGCAATAGAGTGGCATATTGCAAAACACTAACCTCTTCATTGTGTTTCCACAATGCCTGTAGGCTCCCTACAGTTTTCACTACAAGACTTTTTTAGGTTCACGGGACAGTGCTGCGAATAAAAAGGATGCTAAAGTCTGGTATTTTGCTTTGCAGCCTGCTTGCTGCCTTTTATTATTTTGAATTAAAAGAAACTTTAATTAGATGGAAGGTTACATCGCACGTTGTCTACTTTGTTCTAGTGAAAAGGATCAACATTTACTTCACTGTGTAGCTTTTGATATTAAAGCACCAAGTTCTGTTTATTTTAATTGGTGGCTCCTTGGCAGGAAGAGTGGGCTAAAAACAGTTCCATATATTAGAATGCTTCATTCCCCATATTCTAGAATGCTTCATTCATTCTATTTCTGAAAAAAAGGATCATTATATGGAACTGAGGGTAGAAAATTCTGAAAGAGGAACGGTTATGGTTAGATTTGGGCATGTGTCCCATTACTGAGTATCAGAGAGCACTACTTTTTCCTTTTGGCTAATTCCTACTTTTTTAAAAAGCCAAAAAAAGGCTATTTTTATAATTAGTAGTGAAATTGCTCCAGTATATAATAGTTATAATAGTTATAAAGAAAAGTCTTAATTTGGGTTGCTGGTGAAATGGTTGCTTTATATGACTTGTCAGGCATTCCAAGTAAGATTTTCTTCTGAAACACTGTGTTTGCAACCAGCCTTAGTCTTCTGTTGTTGTGTTGTTGTTATTCAGAGTGGCATGTTTCTGTTTTCTGGTTCCTGGAAGAGAAAGGATTAAGCAATTAAACATTACATTGTTCTAGTTTTGGTGTCTTTCTATTTTTGAGACAGTTTGGACCTGGTGATTATCTACTGTGCCTTTATAAAGATTATCGATGATTTGATATATATGTTAGCTAATGTCCAATCTTCCAGTTTGGCAAAAATAAACCTTAAAGTTTATTTTTTACTTATTCCTTATTTCTACTTGTCCATTTAAAAGCTGCATCTGTGCTATATAAAAAAAAATAAGAATTTAACTGTTGATTGTATTCCTTGCCCAAGAAGAGTTTATGCCAGTCACCACTGCTAAAGTCTTAAAAACTATACAGCTTCCAGGCTTATGAAAGTTAAGTCTTCCTTTTATTGGCTTTTTAAAGTCTCTAAATGTATCATTTAGAAATAAATAATTGGGTATTGGTCCTCTCTAGTTGAGACATGTGAATTTGAATGTGATTATACATTAAAAGCAGTATAAATTAGCTCTTGTACCTTAGATTACTTCCTTTTTTATTAAAAAAACCCATACCTTCAACTCCTATTGATTAGATTATCAGGAATAACCAAACATGATTCAAAGGTGCTAAAGGTTATATAATATCAAGCTGGTCATCGTGTACAGCTTCCTTGCTTGAGTCTGTTACTTCCCACAGTACTTTACTTTTACTCCAGGTACATTTAAAGTTCTATATGTTTATAGAACACCACTTCCTACAGCCTAATTTTATCTTGTGTTTACACACGCATATACACAGTATTTGTGCATAAATAGTGTAATGGAAGTTGATTGTCTTTTGTTCATGTTACTTGAATTCTCAATAAGGCAAACTAGAGGAGCTGTATTTAAGAGTGCCTAGGTACACAAATAGCTTTGTTGTGAAGTAGGAGTAATAGCAGTGAGATATTACTAGAATTATATTAGCCATAATAAAAAAATACTAGAATGTACTCTCAGTATTGATGAAAATACTTATTAAAACCAGTAGTATTGGTGAGATACTACTGGATTGCACTACCTGTTGGCAGAATAATATCTGTGGACATTATACACACAGATAACTGATTAGCTTTTTTTTTAAATGTCTCTTTAATGTTTTGTGCCGCTCATGCAGTAGGGTATACAAGAGATTCTGGGTTACAGTTTTTGCTATTTAGGATGGAAACAGTGGGTATAGCTATACCAAAACATGACTTCCATCCAATGATTGAATGTAGACGCCACATGCAGAATATTCTAGTTTCAGTCTGTGTTGCTTTTATTTAAAAGGAATTTAAACGGAATAGATATAAGTGGTGTGAAAAGATCTCTGCTTTTTTTAGCCTTGGGAAGATGATATCAGTCAAGAGCAGATAGGTGTGATTTACATGGCTGGGTAGTTTGACTCATGTAAGACAATGTCTGTGTTTTGCAGCTGCATTAAGCAAAGATTTGTGGACATCAACTTTGAATGTTTATACATACATGGATGAACGATTCCTTAAGGCATGCTCTTGATTACGAAGTTTTTTTTAAATAATGTGTTACAGGTAGTTCTTATGACCACAATTGAGCCCAACATTTCTGTCCCTAAGTGAGACAGTTGCTAAGTGAGTTTTGCCCCATTTCACAACCTTTCTTGCCAGAGTTGTTGAGTGAATCGCTGCACTTGTTAAATAAGGAACACAGTTGTTACATGAATTTGACTTCCCCATTGATTTTGCTTGTCAGGAAGTTGCAAAATGTGACCCTGGGACACTGCAGTCATCAAAAATATGAGCCTCTGAATTTTGATCATGGGACCATGGGGATGCTACAATGGTTGTAAGTGTAAAAACAGTCACAAGACACTTTTTTCAGTGCAGTTGTAACTTCAAATGATCAAATGGTTGTAAGTCGAGGTCTAACTGTATCTTGTTCTGTAATGTTCTATATCAGGGGTGTAAACCTCAATTTCATTGAGGGCCGCATCAGGGTTGTGTTTGACCTAGGGGGGCCAGGGTGGGTGTGGCCAGTTCAATATCACTCGTGTCGGGGGCACCTGTGGTGTCCTGATTGCTCTGCCGGCGAAAATTGGCTCCCAAGCTCCGTTTCCAGCTGCGATGGCCTCCTGCAACCCTCTGCCAGCGAAAATGGGATCTGTTTTTGTTGGCAGACGGTTGCAGGAGGCCATCACAGCCAGAAATAGAGCTAGGGAGCCTATTTCCACTGGCAGAGGCAACATGGGCCGGTCCTTCGCTGTTTCCAGGACGGCCCCGTCGGCCAGATTTAAGCACCCCATGGACTGCATCCAGCCCATGGGCCGCGAGTTTGACACCGCTGTTATATAGGTATATTTCCATGATGGCGAACCTATGGCACATGTGCCACAGGTGGCACGTAGAGCCATTTGTGCCGGCACGCAAGCCACAGGCATACTTACCTCACTGGCATGAAGTGTTTTGGCCTGTTTGAGGGCCTCCCAGAGACTTGAGGAAAGCCGCTGCAGCCCGAAAAATAGGCCTGTTTCATCACTTCCTGTATTTTCGGAAATACTGGAAGTGATGAAAATGGCCTATTTTTCGGGCTGCAGAGGCTTTCATCAAGCCTCTGGGAGGCCAAAAAAGGTCTCAAATGGGCCGAAAATCAGCTGGGAGGCGCAGTGCAGGTAAGGGGGTGGGGAGGGATTGTGCGCATACACAGAGGACGGGGGGGCACACATTGCCTTCTGGATGCTGGCGTGCGAGTGTGCGCGCACACAGTTTTTGGCACAGGAGCCAAAAAAGGTTAGCCACCACTGGTATATTTATAGAACACCACTTCCTACAGCCTTTATCTTATTCCATAATCCTGGAAAGAGTGTTAAATTTTAATATTTTAGTAAACCTGATAGGAAGAACTTGACATTTAATAGTTCAAATGAGGAGAATGCAAAATTAGCAGATTCAGTTCTCCTCGCATTGGACTGTGAGTGCATAGATACTAAGAACATTAATTTGAATCTATGTTTGATGGGGTGGCAGGGGGGAAGAGAATGGGACCTTTTTAGAAGTAGGAAAAAGCAAAATAGGGCTAAGACATTTACCAAACAAATTGCACTTGTTTGTCAAGTTATAGATCAGAGTGCAAAGCTATTAATTGTTGCATAAGCCATGGATCATACAGCACTAACCCACAAGCCATGCATATAAACCACAGTGACTAAATTCATTTAACCCAAAACTAACCCAAGAGGAAACAAGCCACATTATGCCTTGGCACAGTGTGTGAGCGCAGCTGCTTTATATGTTGCAATGCACTTTATGCACTTTTGCTGCTGCAGTTTAAAGAAAAAAAATCCAAATTCTGGGGTGGGGTGGGGTGGGCAAAAGTAGACAGCCATAGTAGCAATGATGCCTGACAGATACCTGTTTCTCTTGCTAAGAGGATAATTTGTACATACGCTTTTAAAAATTTTCTAATTGCTATGGTCAATAACTTTTTAGCATGTGTGTTATGTTTATGTGCTTCATCATATTTTCATTTTTGTTCATTATGATTCATCACAATGTTATTTTAAATTCTCTAAGTTGCTCTGCTTTTTGTTAAGTGCTCTGTCGACCACCCTTGTGTTTTCTCTCTTTTTGCCCTAAACTTAAATAATACTGGAAATTGTTTGTGACCTGCCAGTGTTTTACTGGAGTGCATGGGATTAAGATGATGCAAGTCAGAACCAGTGTAATCCTCTCCATACAAGGGGCCAGAGTTGTAATAACCAGGATACATATTCTATTGTTCTGACAGCTCTGCTGATTGAAAGATTAGCATATTAAGGATTATTTACTTGTTCAACCTGATATCCAGTTTACAGCAGTCCCTCCTTCAGTATTATTCATAAGAGATTAGGGCATCAGATTTTGAGAATCAAAATGTAGGAAGGCCTATATAAATCCTGGCACCTGTTTCACAAGACGCAGAGATAATTCCAAACTTGGATGCTCTAAAAAGAAATGATGGGACAAATTTATGGAAAAAGCTATTTTAGGTACATGTGATGCTGGTTAACAAAACATAAATTCATTTCTGATACTGTGCAATGATTTCTCAGAGAGAGTAATATTCCACACACAAATAATCATTTAGAAAAAACAATACTGCCATCTAAAAAATTTGCTTCAGTATCCATTCAGCCTGCTGCTAAAAGTCTGATCAGGTGTTTATGTATCAAACCAGCACTGCTGACTTTTGAGCCAAGTCAAACTTAATGAAGTACTGAATAATATTCAAAGTTTTCAATTTCAATTTTATTTCAGAAATAAAGGAGATTTTTATGGCCGCTATTGACAAAATCAGATTCTCAGAAGTCATAGCAAAAATATTTAGTCTGCACCTTCCCCTTTCCTAAAATTCTTCACTATTGTACACAATCATAAATTTTCCTGTCTACTTCTGTCCATTTTCCCATCGTTATCTGCAACTTCTTTAAAAACTATTGAACATCCATTTATATTTAACACAGTTCTCCAAATTTTTCATATGAGTCGACATGCTCCAAGACATATTATGACCAGGGTATCTACAGGGAAAGAGTCAAGATGGAGGCCACAACCAAAAGATCAAAACCACGTAAAGGCATGGGAAAAAAAGCAGAACTTTGAGGCAACAGTTATTATTATTTGTTAAATTTATTTGCCACCTATCTCGCCATGGGACTACCCTAACTGGCTTACAATAATAAAAAGGAAGAAAAATGAAAGGAGCGTAAACAGAAATAAGAGAACAATAAAATAAACAGTGACAAAGGAACACGAGTAAACTAAATCAATATGATTACCAAAAAGGTGAACAGGCAGAAAGCAGAGAGCAAATGGAGGAAGTGGAGTCTGCCATCAATCTTAGCAGCCACATCCAGTGTAGAACTCCATTTGGTAGGTCTTCAAATTATTGACTTTTACTGACCTTCCTCACTTCCCATAGACTTTTCTGAGCCCCCCTTCCCCTGAATTTATTGATTCAGCCTTGCCTCCACCATTCCCTAATAACTGCATTAGGCTGGGTTGAGGAAAAAGGGACCAGTTTAAAGGCACCAGTGAGTTTTCACAGTTGAGGGTGAACCTGGCCCTTAATGAAGCTGCACTGACTGTACATCTTGGCCTCTTTCCCCAACAAATGCACCCCTGGAATTTGGTGACACGGAGGGTCTCCCCTAGGGAGAAAAGACTCCTTCCAAGCAGCCAAAGCAATGCCCTGGGTCCTTTCAACCCAACCTTCTCCTTACTCCAGCAGAGCTGGCTAGGGGATTCTGGGCATTAAGTCCACCCAGCTTAAAGTTCCTCAGATTAAGAAACACTGCCTTACACAATACAGGTAGTCCTCGACTTACAATCACAATTGAGCCCAAAAATTCTGTAGTTAAGTGAAACCCTTAAGTGAGTTTTGCACCATTTTATGACCTTTCTTGCCACATTCATTAAGTGAATCACTGTGGTGGATAAGTTAGTGACATGGTTGTTAAGTGAATCTGGCTTCCCCATTGACTTTGCTTGTCAGAAGATCACAAAAGGGGCTCACATGACCCCGAGACACTGTCAGAAGTATGAACCAGTTGCCAACCATCTGAATTTTGATCCCATGATCATGGGGCTGCTACAAAGGTCATAAGTGTGAAAAACGGTCAAAAGTCACTTTTTTCAGTGCCTTTGTAACTTTGAACGACCACTAAATGAAATGTTGTAAGTTGAGGACTACCTATACCACAGAGAACTATGTATCTGGAGATTCTCAGCCATTCAGGTCATGGTTGTCCCAAAAACGCTTTTTTTCGAAAGGCAACTGGACAATAAAGTTCATCCATCCATCTGTCCATCATCCTAGTATGTTTCCTAGTATGATTTGATTGCTTATTGTACCCTATGACTATTATTTAGTGTTGTACCTTATGATTCTTGACAAATGTATCTCTTCCTTTATGTACAGTGAGAGCATTTGTACCAAGACAAATTCCTTGTGTGTCCAATCACTTGGCCAATAAAGAATTCTATTTTGTTCTATTACATCCAGCTATATCAACCTATCTACATCCATCCATCTCTTTCTCTCTCTCTCTATCTTATCCATCCAGCTGTGTCCATCATCCATCCAGCTGTCGTCTGTGTCTGTCCGTCCGTCTACCCACCCACCCACCCAGAACTTTAGAACAGAACTGAAGCAGCTTCTGGGATGAGAAGCGAAACGTCTTCAAGCAAAAAACAAACTCCAGCCGCCTTTTTGGAGGGGGAGGGAAGCACCTTTGGGACGGAGAGTTAGGCCACTCCTCCCCCAATCCCTGACACCCACCTCAAAGGCCGCGCCGGCCCAGCCCCGCCGTTGTCCGGAAGCGGGATGCCTGTCTCCAGGAAGTGATGTCATTTAGGGTGACTCCTCCTCCTCCTCCCCCCTCCCGGTGATGGAGGAAGAGGAGGCCGCGGAGGGGAAGATGAAGCAGTTCCACGGCGCTGTGGCGGTGGGGGTCGGCGGGTCCCTTGGGGCGGCGCTGGAACCGGAACGCAGCCGCTTCCCTTACTGCGTCGTGTGGACGCCCATCCCCGTTCTCACGTGAGTCGGGGGTCGGGGGCGGCGCAGGGCTGAAGAGGGGATCCCATGGTGAGCAGGTGTTGGGGACGATGGGTTGGGGAGTCGACATTTCCTGCTGCTTTTTGCAGGAGAACCCGGCGCGGCCTTCCTCGCGCGCGCGGGCGCGCCTGTCCAACCGGTTCGTAAACAAAGGGGGTATGGTGGAGATGGGGGAATCTCGCCCGCTCCTCCAATGGTTGCTATTGTTTTGTGTGTCTAATTGGTTATGTGGTTGTGCAAGCCCAGGCTGTTCCGAGGTGGTGGTGGTACTTCGGTTGCAGCATGAACATGTGATGGGACTCATCTCCGGAGGCGGGGGATGAGTCTGCCTACCGAAATGAGGTGGACCGGTTGCTTTCGTGGTGTGGAGACAATAACTTGGTCCTCAACACCAATAAGACCAAAGAGCTGATAGTGAACTATAGAAGGAACAGATCCAGCCCTTGCTTATCAGTGGAGACCGAGTGGAGCAAGGGGCCAATTTTAATTTTCTGGGTGTTCCCATAAAAGAGGACCTGACCTGGGTGCCCACATTGCAGCCCTGGTCAAAAGGGCCCAGCAGAGATTATACTACCTGAGACTTCTCAGGAAACAACAACTGAATGAAAAACTGCTGGTGACCTTCTACCGCTGCACCATAGAGAGCATTTTAACATACTGCACCTCTGCATGGCTTGCCAATTGCACAGTGGCAGATAGGAAAGCACTCCAGAGGGTTAATGTCATTGACCAGAGGATCATAGGTTGCCCTGTCCCCTCTTTGGAAGAGCTTTATAGCTCCCGCTGCCTTAAGAAAGCTCAAAACATTCTCAAAGATCCATCTCATCCTGGGCACCCTTTTTTTGAACTGTTACCATCTGGGAGGCGGTACAGGATAATAAAAACAAGGACAAATAGGCTGAAAAACAGCTTCTATCCCAGGACTGTAGCTCTTTTGAATTCTGCTGCATAGTGCAGTGTTGGTGCGGTGTCAGGGTTTTTTGGTTCAATGTGTGAAGGGTGAAGGATGTGTGTTTCTGTTTATTTCCATGGTCATGATGTGCACTGAAGATGGTATTTGATTTCATTGTACGAGGTGCAATGACAATAAAGTAAACTAAACGTTTCTGCAGGATGGTTTGCTCTCCAAGCTTGTTTTAGGTTTAGTTTCTGAATGTTACCAGACTAGGTAACATCACCAGCAGGATTTTCTTGTCCTATTCCTCTTTAGCTTATACAGGACACAGTCCTCGGCTTAGAACAGTTTGTTTAGTGACCGGAGTTACAACAGCACTGAAAAAAGTGACTTATGACTGCTTTTCACACTTACAACCATTGCAGCATCCCCATGGTCAAAATTCAACAACAGTTGGCAGCTGACTCACCTTTATGACCATGGCAGTGACCTGGGATCATGTGATCACCTTTGGTGACCTACTGATCAGCAAAGTCAATTGAGAAGCCAGGTTCTCTTAGCAAGCGTGTGACTATCTTAAGAACTACAGTGATTCACTTAATGTTGTGGTTCACCGGCAGCAGGTGCGGACGGCTGAGGTCTCGGAAGGCGAGGGCTGGGATGAGGGGCCTGAATGTGATGCAGGGATGGGGCCAGGACTGTCAGAGAGTGGAGTGCTGCCTTCGGAGCTTATGGAGGCTGGCAGCAGTGATGCAGAGGACCCCAAGGAGCCTGTGCCCAGTGCGCATGCGCGCAGGACTGCTCGAAGGAAAGAGCAGCTGCAGCAGCATAGGCAACTCTGGAGTAAGGCTGCAAGATGATGGCCCCTCCCTTAAGGGATAAAAGCCAGCCCTCAGGGGTTGGGCTCTTTGCAGGAAGCAAAGAAGTTCTTTCAGCTCCAAGTTTTTGTGGAAGTCCTGTCTATTCTGGTTTGGTTTTAGAAACTTTTGGTTTTGGATATTTCCCTGCAATTAATCTTGTGTTCTTGGCAGCCTTTCATAATCTTGAAAGGGCTTGCTCTTATCTGGGACAATCAGTTTTAATAGCATTTTTATTGTGAATGAACGGAATTCACAGAGAAGCATTAAAAAGGTTTTGCTCTTATCTCTGTTTGGTTTTTGTTTGCTTGGAACGAGGCTTGGGTCAGAACACTTAACAACTGTGGCAAGAAAGTTCGTAAAATGAGGCAAAATTCACTAAAATGTTTCACTTAACAACAGAAATGTTGGGTTCACTTGTGGTCGTAAGTCAAGGACTACCTGTAAATGTCTTGGGTGCCATGAGCATTTCTATCGGCTCAGGTACTTGGACTTTAGCAGGACGGTGGGGAGCTGCAACTTGGAGCTGAGAAGATGGATTTGTTTTCTTCCATCCAGTTTTTCTCTTACACACACACACACACACACACACGGCTAATTGACTAAGGAATTAAATTTAGATTTGGAAAACCGTAGAAAGTCTTAAGGACTCCCTCAGAGCTACGTTTTTGATCAAAATAAAACTTTGCATTGCTGCTGCTGTTGCTGCAAAAATGAGAAATGCATCTAAGGTGGCAGGATTTGGAGCATACTTCTAATAGTATCCTAGGAATATTCTTATGTGTGTGTTTATATATTTATACAGAATATATTTATATATGGGAGCAGGATTTGCAAGGGAGTTGAGGTATAGTTTTGCAGATAGAAGGATACATTCTTGGTTAAGAGGAAATATATTTAACTTCTTTTGATTTTTTGTCTGTTTTTGGTTCTATCCAGAGTGACCATGGACGGCCGGTTCTACAGATTCCTGAAAATAGCTTTTTTTTCAATGTGAGGATTGATGCTTTTCTTCTTTCTACAGATGGCTCTTCCCAATCATTGGCCACATGGGCATTTGCACTTCTGCAGGCGTCATCCGAGATTTTGCAGGGCCTTACTATGTCTCTGTAAGTAGAAGTTGGTTACTCTACAGCAAGGTTTTCCAACGTTGGCAATTTTAAGAGTTGTGGACTTCAACTCCCAGAATTCCCTATCTGGTACCCTGAAGTTCACAGATCTTCAAGCTGCCAAGGTTGAAAAACCCTGTTCTAGATGATAAATAAAACAGATTTAAACTCAGCCATTTTCAGCTTAGTACCTCTGGATGTATGGGAGTACAACTCTTCAACATTCTCATCTGATAGTTTTGGAGGGCACCAGAGAGGGAGGAATCTAAGTCCTCACCCAGAGAAGATTAAAGAAGTTAATTGTGTCTTGTTTCTCAGCACGAAGACAAATTGGGATTTGGAAATTTTGAGTTTTGACATTGCATGTTGTTTTAACTCTTGCAGTTGATAAATTATACTTTATGACTCCACCAAGTATAGTTTATTCAGTAAACTATGGTTAAACAGTAGTTTAGTGTGATATACATGGTCAATATAAACTCAGTACAGCAGCTAATTTTGGAAGACATAAGCAGAATAATGTTATCACAGGTATAGTTGATTTGGTAACTGAAATGTGCTTTTCCTTTTTTTTCTTCTCTTCCCTATCCTCTTTAGGAAGACAACATGGCTTTTGGAAAGCCTGTGAAGTAAGTGTTATTTCCCTCTCCACATTTTAATTTGCAAATGTATTTTTGTGGCTGAAACAGAACAATAGATACCATATATCTATAATAGGTTATAGGATAATAATAATAATAAATAATAGGATAATAAAAACAAGGACAAATAGGCTGAAAAACAGCTTCTATCCCAGGGCAGTAACTATACTGAATTCTACTGTATAGTGCAATATTAATGCAATATCAGGGGTTTTCAATTCAATTGTATAGAATGCGAAGGATGTTTGTTTGTGTTTTATTTTTATAGTTATAATGCATATTGAAGATCACATTTTATTTCGTTGTACAAGGTGCAATGACAGTAAACTAAACGAAACTAAATATTCCAGTTAAGAAGTCAAAAACAAATAGTCAGATTACAGTTGGCTGTTGGAGCGTACACCAGTAAGGCAGCATAGCATTAAACCTCTTTGTATTCACAATCATCTGAGCTTCTGATCTAATCAAGCTTTCTACTGCTAATGAGTTTGAGCTCATTAATTCAGGTTACCGGTACTTCGTGATCTCAAGTGTCTCTTCTGTCTATCCAAATGTTGGTTCTTCTCTTGTATTAGCCCTGCCTGCCTGCTTGCATTTGATACCTCTTTTGTGTGGACCAAAACTATACAGATTTTAAAGTACCATAAATTGGTACAAAAGAAGGGGGAAACGAACAGTAGCATTCTGTGCACATAAGCTCAGAAATAATCGTGAGTTTGCTCATGCTTCTAGGGAACTTATTCCCTGTTAGATTAAAAAAAATCTTTAAGGAGTTGCCACTAACAACCAGGCTCTGTGATTTAAAATGGTAAAAGCAGTTGAAGGATACTGTTTGAGACAACCAATATAAATATCATAGTGTTTGTTATTTTATCCAGCTATTTCATGTTTAATTTACTGAGTGTATGCCTGACATCCTCCTAAATTGTAATTTAGTTTAAATTGTTGTCAGTTGCTACCTTAAGAAATGTGAGTCTTTATGTTGCAGTGCTTTATTTTTCATTCTTGGTCTCTTTGGGTATACTGAAGGGGAAAAAAGCAATGTATGATACAGCAAAGATAATGCAGCAAAACGAAAAAATATATATACCAGGTAGAGCTACATGTTAAGGAGCAAATATGTCAATCAATTTACAAAACTGGTAGGTTTTGTTGGTGTGTGTGTGTGTGTGAATATAGTGCAAGATGGGTGTTAATACAATTATAGGCACAAAGAGCAGCAAAGGACATACTATTTTAACTATGTCTCCTGTTGATGGGTTTTGATTAAGGTAATTACTCAAGTTATCTTGGCAAGATCCTTAATTCAGTGAAAACTCTGCACTCAGCTTCTGAGATTTCATAAGCCTTGAACCATACATCTTCAAGCTTCATTTGCAGATCCAAGGACTAAAAATACATATTCAGTGATATTTCAGCAGATGTTCAACTAGATCCTTAGTGATACCTTCACCAGTCATGAAAGTATGCCATGAACTAAGAATTACAACCACAATTGAGCCCAAAATTTCTGTTGCTAAGCGAGACAAGTGAATTTTGCTCCATTTTACAACCTTTCTTGCCATAGTTGTTAAGTGAATCACTGCAGTTAAATTAGTAACCCTATGGCTATGTGAACCCAGCTTCCCCATTGAATTTTGCTTGTCAGAAGGTCACCAAAGGTGATCAC
The DNA here is from genome assembly GCA_009733165.1 of Naja naja. NCBI lineage: Eukaryota > Metazoa > Chordata > Lepidosauria > Squamata > Elapidae > Naja > Naja naja. The sequence goes on from CM019160.1 coordinate 11,764,034, forward strand.
ATGACTGGGACACGGTAACCGTCATCAGTACATGCCAGTTGCCAAGTGTCCAAACTTAGATCCCATGACCGTGGGGAGGCTGCAACGGTAGTAACTGTGAAAGCCACTGTTAAGTCCCTTTTGTCAGTGCCGTTGTATCTTTGAATGGTCACTAAACAAATGGTTGTAAGCTGAGGACTACCTGTATTTGGAATTGTGTTATTTGAATGCTTGTTCTGAACTAGGCTTCCCAAGATCATGAAGCAGACTCCTTGTCCCGATAAGACCCCTTTTATTTAGGTTAAAGTGAATTCCTCTCCAGCAAAGTCCTGGTAAACAGCCTTTCATGAGATTTCACAACTACAGACCTTTATCGGACTTGGAGAGTTGCCAGGCTGATATCTTCCAAATGCCACACTGTAGCAGCAATTACTCAGCAAGAAGTCAGGAACAGATCTTCACCCTAATGAATTGAACTAATTGTCTCCTGCAAATACCACTCTCCTTTCGCTCCTCTTTATTCCCTATGGGAAGGGCCATTCAGTGTCCTTTACTCCTGAGTTGATCCTGGTTCCTTAACTGTTCCCTTCTCCTGGCAGCTCTGCACATGCACACACTGGGAGCAGGCTCCAGCTGTTCTTCTGCCCACTGATCTCCGACTCCAAAGGCAGCTGATAACGGTCAGACAGCGCTAGCCCCATCTCTGCCTCTGACACAGAGCACTCGTCAGAGCCTTCTCCAGACTTCAGGACTGGCCCATGTTCCTCCCCAACCTCCTCACTGTCCAAGTCTGACGCCAGCTCTGCTGGCGGGCCACAACAATACTTTAGTAACTTTTTGAAAGGTGAGATGTTCCATTTGATGAAAGTGGGGAAATAATTTTGATTTGCCCTCTTCCCCTTCTGTCAGATACTGGAAGCTGGATCCCAACAAAGTCTATTCCTGTGGCCCCAGTGCTTGGGATACAGCTGTACATGATGCCTCTGAGGAATATAAGCACCGAATGGTGAGTAAAGTGCAGTTTTCAGTTTAAGCTTGTGGATGTCCTCTCTATCTCAGTACTGATTATGCCTAGAGAAGATACTTGAAATAGAAATACCTTCAATTGTACATTTCTCTCTCTCTCTTATAGCATAACCTCTGTTGTGACAATTGCCATTCTCATGTAGCTCTAGCCTTAAATCTCATGCGATACGACAACAGTACTTCCTGGAATATGATCAAACTTTGTTTTTGCTCCTTGCTGTATGGAAAGTATGTAAGGTGAGTAGAAAACTCCGTTGCTTTTGTGGTCTTTGAGTAAAAGAGAGACAGCATTTTAATAAAGGGCTGGGTTCTCCTTAAACATCTCATGTATGTAATATGCAGATAATTTTTACTTCCCTTGTACCTAGATGCTTTAGTTTAGATCCATTGATGCTTGTGGTGTAGAATTTTTCTCCCCATTGCAAATCATTTGTACAACCCCAAGGTTGCAAGTCCTTGTATTGAATGTCTATTCTTGTACTGCTATACATATAGGATTAGCAGACACAGTCCAGTAGGAACTTCTGCATGTTTTTTTTAAAGCCTCTAATGCTTCTCTATTTGCATAGTTTATTCTTATGGTAATGTGGAAAGACAGAAGGCTACACAGAACCAAGTGCAATTGACACTTTTTGTCTTCTGAGACTGCTTATACCAGGGGTCTCCAACTTTGGCCACTTTAAGACTTGTGGACTTCAGGAACTCTGGGAGTTGAAGTCCACAAGTCTTAAAGTGGCCAAGGTTGGAGACCCCCGGCTTACACTGTTATGTCAGTAACCTTAAGGGCTAGTAACTTCACTGTTTTTGAAGAGCTGAAATTCTCAGGTTGCTGAAAGCTATTTCAGTATCTGGTCTAAGGGTTTGCAGATGCATTGTGCTAGCTCATTATGATGTAGAAAATAGTGCCATTAGAAGGAAGAAATAAGTCTCTTTTCACAAAATAGCATTTCTCAACCCATTGACTTGTTGACCTGGATAGTTACCATTCAGAAATGATAACTATTATTTAATATTAATATTTAATACTGTTCGTGTATCAAATAGTATTACATAGCTTTACATTGTGCTACTAAATAGTCTGTGAAAGAGTACAATCCTGTCAAAAATGCAGTGACAACAACTGTCAGGCTTGTAAAGTAATAATCATTGTTTTAATAAAATTCTCAACTCCTCTAGATAGAATCTAATTTTTTAAAAAAGCATTCTGGAAGTTTATATCAAATATCAGAGTGCAACAGAGATTGCATACTTATTTCTTCCAAAAGTCGATTTCCACTTTGTTGAAATATTCATAATTTTATCAGGGAAATTGACAGATGGCAGAATATCATTTGATTATAAGATAACAGGGAGTCAAAAAAAACCTTGGAAATCTACTGTACGTCACCCAGATTGTGCATCTGTGTGGTTACAGCACTTAATATGCCATGTATTTTATACTATCTACATGCCAGTTAAAATAAACAAATGAAGGATTAATTGTTATTACTTATGGACCATGAGTGTGAATGGTTCTTTGTCAGCATTTCTTCCAAAGAGCAAATGAAACTTCCCAGAGATAGAAAAGTAGGTAGAAACAGGGCTCAACCAGGATTATTCAGTTAGATAGTGCTTAGGTTTGGTTGCAGAGAGAGATACAGACCTAATACAGGGGTGTCCAACTGTGACATCTTTAAGATTTGTGGACTTCAACTCCCAGAATTCTCCAGCCAGTTATGGGAATTGAGATCTCCAGCTCTCAAAGTTGCCAAAGTTGGACACCCTGGCTTAATGTGTCCCTTTCCTTTCCTTTGCTCTGTTCTGCTTATTCTCAGCTAGGCGCCTTCTCTTTCTATCCCTGGTCCCTGAAGTGTGGCTGCACTTCAGTGAGTTATGGGCTCCCCTCCCATTTTTGTTTCTGAAATCTCTTTTTTTTTTCTCTTCTACAGCATAGGAGGCTTTGTGAAGACTTGGCTTCCCTTCTTCCTCTTTTTGGGGATTATCCTGATCGTCATCTTGACTCTTCACTTGCGGTGATGGATGGCATTGGCGTCTCGGTCCACCCACCCACTCTCCCTCCCCTTGTTCCCTTTGAAGTCAAGCAAGACGGAATCCGTGGCTTTTTAGCCCAGGAAGGCATGGAGAGCTGCATGGTGTGGAAGCCCTCAAAAAAAAAAGGAAAAAGGAAAAAGAACTCCATTTGTATTTTGTAATAACAACTCTGCTGTTATCCCCTGGGATTCTTTGTTTAAATGAGGATGGTTTCTTTCAACCTACTTGACTCGGAACGTTTTGGGGTTGGGAAAGAGGGAGACTCTTGCTTTGCAACTTCTCCCAAAAACTCCTTTGTGACCAAAGGTTCCCACATGGAAATCCCAAATAGGGTTTGGGTCGATAAGACAATGAAGGGAGGGTTTCATTAACCTTGGGTGAGGTGTCTTAAGGAGGGGGTAACTTTCTCTGATTTCCGCCAGGGGGTGATTAATGGGCACTAAATGAAAGGTGGCTATCTGTGGCCATCACCCTAGGATGGGGTAATATTTGTTTGCACTGAATGGCGGGATTTCCAGTGATTATGGTGGCCTCAAAATGGAAGAATGGTCTATGCAGGGCTTTGTGTGAGAGGAAATTAATTTTAAGTTTCTTCTGCTGCAGACAGGAGTTTAACTAAGGACGAATGTTGCTTTCCTCTTACCCACCGCACAGAAAGTCTGTCTCTTTGTTTGTATGTGTCTTAAGTCTAGTCTCACAGGAACCAGCCTTCGGAAGGCAGTTGATCCCAAATGGATCTTTGTTACTTTCTTGTCAGCTTATAAACTGCCCCTTGTCACAGACCCGCTAAAGAATGTAAGCTGCTCTCTTTGAGGAGCTGGGCTCGAGAATTCTGGTAAGACTTCCTCATTCCCTTTATAGACTTATAGCATTTCCAAAGCCCTTCCTCTACCTGGGTAATTCCTCCGTTATACTGTGCCTTGGAAGTCACTGGAAACGTAACCCGCAGCCATTAAAGCACTTCATGTTTTATAGCGAGGGTTGGATACTAGAAGCCATACCAGCGTCATGTCTGCTGTTAGGAAACATGAATCATTCCTTTAGGGCTCAGCTTTTTCCCTGCTGTGGCCAGGTATCGGAAGAGCAAATAGCTGCTCAGATGAATTTTTAATTTAATTCAGGCTCATGGCCTTCCTTGCCTGTTGTGTGGAAAAAAGGGGGGGCATACCCTCTTCTTTTTAACCAAAGGTGACCTAAAAAAACAAAAAACAAAACCCCAACCCGCCATGCTCTCCTTTCATTTCCACCCTTGTTGTTCCCTTGCTAGCCTTCCTCCTTTTGTTGCTGCTGCAGTGCCAAAGATGCGTGCTGTGTACAAGAGAGGCACCTGTGGCTTAGCAGGTCTTGGGGGTCTTCGTTGCATTCAGCCATTTCAAGCATGAATGATGGCAGCTGTAGAAAAACTGATCCATAAGCTGTAGGCTGATTAGAGATCAAAGGTCTTACATCAAAGTGAGACCATGTGGTGTTCCATCAAGCTATTCCTTACGTCCTATTTCGCTTACGTCCCAGTAGGGATTCTAGTTCTTATGGAAATAAGAATTAATAACGCACACATTAGTCGACTTTTTTTTCCTTTTTATTTTTTTCTCCCCCCTCTCACAGTGACTTGCCAAAAAGAAAAAGTAAAAAAGCTCCAGGAAACCTAAGCTTTTCCCAGACCTGGAACTTAAAAAGCCAATTGTCTTTCTATCATAGCACTGATCTAAGCTCATCTTTTCAATCAAAACAGAAAGTACTTTTCTGACATCCTATGACTGTATAAGCATTACCAAAACGTGAAGCTTGCTGGAGGAGCCAAAAAAAAATCACAGAGGGTGACTGTGATTATTTTTTCTCTTGTTCTCAACATCTCTTCCTTCCCCTCCCTTTCCAATATTTTGGTCCTTACAGGACTTTTTTTTAAAAGCCTATATTTGTGAACCTACCAATAAATGATCAGTAGGGAGGCTCAGAGGAAAGGGTGAAGTGAGGGGGGAGACTTAAAGCTATGGAAGAGCTAAAGCCGCAGATTCTGCTTGCCTTGCTATTTTGCTCACTTGACAAGCAGGGATTTCCTAGCAATCCTAGCCAGTAGAACTATGATTGGAAGTAGTTTCTCTGTTACAAATTGCTACCCCTTCTAACAACTGAGCCACACCCTTTATGGTAAAACAGATTAGGGGTGGCTTTACCCTACACTATATTTGCAAATCTGCTTTTTGGGGTTCCAGAGATTGGGGGAAGCCAAAAATAAGTTTGCAGGATCTTGGAACAAATGTGGCATACGCAAGGCAGGTAGGTAGTGGAGTGCACACGTTGTAGTAGTCAGGTGCAGTTTCTAGCCTTTGCACAAACGTATCTTGAATATTTTAGCCAAACCTACGTTGTCTCATCTTGTTTAACAGCCGCATGAAAACAATTCATCTTTTAGAATCTACGTAATGACTCCAGTTCTTACTGGGTTTTAAAATCTTCTATGGGAAGCACTTCTGGGTCGAAGTGATGAAGCTGATGAAGCTGCTTGGATGAGCAGCAAAACGTCTCAAACTAACAAAAAAAAATTAGTCCAGTTTCCATAATTCAATCTTCGGACACCTTTGCTTGGAAGCTTCATTAACACACTTCTGGGTAGGAATTTTGGTGGTTTAAATCTCGATTGGAGCCTGTCTGGCCATGCTTGCAGACAGCCCCCTGGCTAGCTTTCATTGTGGGGACAAGAAGAAACAAAATACTACTACCTGGTTGAGTAGATGTAGTGAGGAACCCTGTATGTCAGGATGGGCAACTTATTTTCCCAAGGGGCCATGTGAGAAACTCGGACTGTTGGAACCAGTAGGACCAACACATTGCTGCAAAGGTGTGTAGGCATGCAGGCACATACATAAATTGGAAAAAAAAGTCACCTTCAAACTAAAACTGATGCAGTTGTATTGTAAGCTTGGCCTATACTTATTTACAATTGATTTCTAATTTCCGATTAACCACAAGTGAATTGGGCAGGAACAGCCGAAGAGTTGGATGTGCCCTGGGGTGGGCGTAAAATGCCCAGATCTCTCTATATAGTGACATCATCTGTGAATTCACACCTGCCTTGAAGTGTCTTAGTTGTAGGAATTTGGTTAAGTCCAAAGTACTTCCCAAAGTTTTCATTCTTTACTTTTTCCCTTTACATGGTTTCATTGTTGTTACTGCCTTCCATTTTGCCTTTTGTTTAGATTTCTCTGTAAAACTCCCATCAATTTACCCGTTCTTTCTTTCCTTTGCTGGTGTCTACCTAGATGGTCTTCTGGTCCAGTTGCTTGATTCCTTTGTAAATACCAAAGTCTGCTGCTGTAATTTCATAATCTCAATGATGGTGAAAAATAAATGCATTTGTGTACTCTAATAAGCTGCAAAGGCTGTTCTTTCTTTTCCTCCAGGAAGAAGAGAAGTTTGCATTCAGGACGAGTGACTCAAATATATTTTGGGTTACTGATTTGTAAGTGATTAAGGCACCAGGCTAGAAGCCAGGAGACTGTGAGTTCTAGTCCTGCCTTACACATGAAAGCCAATTGGGTGACTTGGGGCCAGTCACTCTCTCAATCCAACCCACCTCACAGGGTTGTTGTTGTGGGGAAAATACTAGGCAAAAGGAGTACTAGGTATGTTTGCCACCTTGAGTTATTTATAAAAATAAGGGCAAGATAAAAATATAAATAAACACACCTGAAATGGAAAGTCAGCGTATACAGTGGTTAAGATATTAGATTTACACTGGGAAGGCCTGAGATTCAAATCCACCCTCAGTTCCGTGGCTGACTTTGGACTATTTTCTACGTTTAATTCACCTCACAGTGTTGTTGAGGGAAAAGTGGGAGGAAGGGGTACAATGTATTCCGCCTTAAGTCCTGAAGAAAAGGCAAGATAGAAGAACAAGTAAATCCTTTGTACAGAAGTATTGAAAGTGCCACATTAGCTATTCTACTCCTTCTGAAATTGGAGAGTATGATAGAGAAATAGGGCGGGATTACAATTTTTCTTCCCTCTCCAAAATGGAGACTTCCGTCCTCTGGAGCAGGGGTCTCCAACCTTGGCAACTTTAAGCCTTGTGGACTTCAACTCCCAGAATTCCTCAGCCAGCAAAGCTGGCTGAGGAATTCTAAGAGTTGGAGTCCACAAGGCTTAAAGTTGCCAAGGTTGGAGACCCCTGCTCTGGAGCATATGCAGCCAAACAAACGCCAGACATTTGCAGAAATCCAAACTACCTTTATAAAGGTGGTCCTTGACTTACAACCACAACTGAGTCCCAGCTTTATGTTCCTAAGTGAGCAGTTGCTAAGTGAAATTTGTCCCATTTTACAATCTTTCTTGCCTCAATTGTTAAGTGAATCATCAGAGATGTTAAGTTAGTAACACGGTTGTTTAAGTGACTCAGGCTTCCACATTGACTCTGCTTGTCAGAAGTCTGCAAAAGGGGATGATGTGACCCCCGGACACTGCAACCGTCATAAATATGAGTCAGTTGCCAAGCGTCTGAATTTTGATCATGTGGGATGGTCTTAAGCATGAAAAGTGGTCAAAGTCACTTTTTCCATTGCTGATGTAACTTAGAATGGTTACTAAATGAACTGTTATAAGTCAAGGACTACGCTGCCCCACTCATTTACATACAGACATATATGTGGTTTAGAGAATTTATTAACTTTGCCCAGCAATTCCATTCCCCCAACGTTAGAACTGTCCCAAATAAATCCCATCATAAACAGGCCAAGATTAGTCCACAAGGCAATAACCAATAGTCCATAAAACAATGGAAAGTCGCTCCAACAATCAAGTCCATCAAACGAACTTAAATCCACCAGGCCAAACTGAAATACACCCACGAGCTCACTCAGAAAGAGTAGTTCAGAGTCTCCAAGCCACAAAGTCAAGCAGGAAGCATGAGGAACAAACACAGCTAGAAACCCAAACATGCTCCCAGCAATGCCTCCCACCACATGCCTAACCCTAACCCATCAAGGCAGGTGGGGCCTTCTCCTGAGTAATCTGGCAGATCTCTGTTGCTCCTGTCTTTTCTCTGCCCTGTGTGCTCTCGGATCCACCAAGGAAGGCAGCTCCTCTTCAATGACTGTCAGTCCCTGCAAGCTGTCCCCAGAAGGTTCCCATAAATCTCTTTTGGCCTGCCTTTCAGAATCATCAATTAACCCAGATCCTGACAGGCCAGGAATGAGCTCATCCTCCCTTGAGCCAATCTCCAAGGAAAAATCTGAGGAGTCATCTAAGGGAGATATCACATGCACTATCTGTAAAGAAAATGACCTAGGAAAGAGGAAAACCCCAAACCAATTTGGTTGGGGCTATGCCTGATTATCAGATATAGAGTTCCTTACAGAGCAGAATACAAAAACCAGAGGGAATTGGACATGGAGATTGCTAAAATAGAGGGTAGTTGAGTGGTATGCCAAAAGTTTGTTCTATGCATTATTTTGATGCAGATCCCATTTAGCTCTTTAAATTAAGCCATTATCACACATTCGTTCCACTTACTTGCTCTGTTACGATAATGATAAAGAATTTTTAACTACTCACTGGTCCAAGGAAAGTTCCCCCCCCCTCCATTTTGACCATGTCCTCATTATGTCAACAACTCAACAAGCCTGACAGTCCTGCATGGCAGTCAGTGTTTGGGTGTTGTCTTGAATCAGCAGACACCCACATCGATGGAAGAGAGCGGCCCCTTTCAGCAAAAGGAGAGTTGACAGCTTTTGTGCTGTTGACAAAGGGAAATTGTATCCTGGCACACGTCTCTCGTCCTGCCGTTGGAACTTCAAAGTTCATTTGATGATAACCTGCTAGAATTAAGTCAAGAGATGCTGATGATGGAGCTGGGAGTCATTTCTGGGGGGGCCACAGTTGGAGTCATCTCCCTATAAGAGGTTTTCCTTGAGACTCTACAGCAGAAATAAGAGGCTTGCTCCGGGCTCTCTTGGGTCTGAGGGGTCTTTGGTGCTCTCTGAGCTTGCTTGTTTCCTTGCAGATGTTTCTTTACCCAAACTAGGTAACATCATCAATGCTAGTATGAGTGTCGTTTGCTTTGTTTTCGTAGATTTTCACGGGTAAAGGTATGTAGGTCTTGGTGTATTCAGGTCTTGTCCGTGTAAGATTGAGAATACAAGGTATTCTCAATCTTACACGGACAAGACCAATATATATATATATATATATATATATATATATATATATATATATATATATATATATGTATATATATATATATATATATATATATATATATATATATATATATATTTATTTTTCCACAAACATCAAAAAAGCTCAACAAAGAATGTTCTTTCTGCGCCAACTCAGAAAGCTCAAACTGCCCAAGGAGCTGCTGATTCAGTTCTACAGAGGAAATATTGAGTCTGTCATCTGCACCTCTATAGCTGTCTGGTTTGACTCTGCAACCCAACAGGACAGACACAGACTTCAGAGAGTAATTAGGATGGCAGAAAAAACAGTTGCTACCAACCTGCCTTCAATCGAGGACCTGTATACTGCACGAGTCAAAAAGAGGGCTGTGAAAATATTTACAGACCCTTCACAATCCTGGACATAAACTGTTTCAACTCCTACCCTCAAAATGACGCTATAGAGTACTGCACACCAGAACAACTAGACACAAGGACAGTTTTTCCCGAACACCATCACTCTGCTAAACAAATAATTCCCTCAACACTGTCCAACTACTTACAAAATCTCCACTACTCTTACTATTAAACTTCTCATCACTCCTTATCACCCATCCCCTCCCTCTTATGACTCTATGCCTGTAATCTTGTTGCTTGTATCCTATTTTTATTGACTGTTTCCTAGTATTATTTGATTGCTTATTGTACCCTATGACTATCATTAAGTGTTGTACCTTATGATTCTTGACTCTTGATGATTTGTTACCTTGGTAGATAATTTATGGCAAAACTTTGTTGGAACCCTGATAATTCTGTTTTGCCTGCTTTAAATGCCATGATCGTGGTGTTCTAGAGAAAAGAAGGACTAGGTGTGACATGATAGCAGCATTCCAGTATTTGAGAGGTTGCCACAAAGCGGAGGGGGTCAACTTATTTACCTAAGCACCTCTAGGCAGGAGAAGAAACAATGGATGGAAACTAATCAAGGAGAGAAGCAACCTGGAACTAAGGAGAAATTTCCTGAGGACAATTAACCAGTGGAAGGCTTGCCTTCAGAACTTGTGGGTGCTCCATCAACTGGAGGCTTTTAAGTGGAGACTAGACAGCCACTTGTCTGAAACTGTATATGGTGTCCTGCTTGAGCAGGGAGCTGGGCTAGAAGACCTCCAAGGTCCCTTCCAGCTCTGTTCTGATTCAAGAACGTCTGTTGGATAGGGAAGCACTGTTTTGCAAGGGTTCCAGTCCCTGGGGCTGGAAGGAACTATAATTCAATCTTTAAGTCAAGGGTCTTCAAACTTGGCAAGTTTAAGACTTGTGGACTTCAATTCCCAGAATTCCTGAGCTAACATGAGTGGAGGAGGAATTCTAGGAGTTGAAGTCCACAAGTCTTAAAGCTGTCAAGTTTGAAGACCCCTGCTGTAAGTAGAAAAAGCCTTGGTGGTGCAGGCTGTTAAACGCCTAGCACTTAGTTCCAGCTGCCTGCAGTTAGTGCAGGCTCGAATCCCACCAGGCTCAAGGTTGACTCAGCCTTCCATCCTCTCGGGGAAGGTAAATTGAGGACCCAAGATTGTTGGGGGCAATAAGCTGACTTTGTAAAAATGCCGCTTAGTAATAAGCAGGCATATACAATGGAATGAAGGCTATTGCTGAGCACATTGGGTTGCGCTCCAAAAATTGTAAGCCGCCCTGAGTCTTCGGAGAATTGCAGCATATAAATATGAATTTTTTTTTAAAAAGTCATTGAATTGGTATCCCTTAGCTGTTGTTATGCTATTCAACAGCTGGGTAAAACTGATGGCGGGCAGTCATTCAGAGCTTTGAATAGTGTACCGCCAGGGTGTACCTATTTCCCCTCTTTGAATCAGCATTTTGAATCTTGTCTATTTTTGATAATGGAATGGATGAGGGAGAAGAAGCTACAATCAAGCAAGAGGGAGGTGAAGCTTGTCTGCTTTGAATGGGGATTTACTTTCCAAAACGATCAGGTTTGGAAGCGTTTTGGCACCCACTCTCCTTTGCAAGTAAAATCTAGCTGTCCATTCTGAATGTGTTGTCCTCTTGAAAGAACTTTTGAAAACCACAAATGTAGCTATGAGGACTCTCTCTCTCTCCCTCTCCTCCTCCCTCCTCCCTCTCTCTCCAGAGGCAGGATAGGAAAGAGGGTTGTATTTAGTTTGGGAGGCGAGAGGATTACTGAGACTTGGTCTCTGTAGTTACAGACAGAGCAGCTGGGACTTCAATTTTCTGCTGTTGATTCTCTTGAACTCCTCAACTGATCAACGGCAGGGCCCCATCGGAGGGGCTGACTTAGCGAGAACGTACCCTAATTAAAAGCAGGTTGCTATTAGTTGGCTGGCAGCTCCGCCCGAGTCCCTGCCGCTTCCATTTATTAAATTCCTCTCAGGCTTTGTCTCACTGGACCCACAACCACTCTCTCCCCTCTGAGACTGGTGTCTGTTGCCACCACTCCTGCCTTTGCTGTCACAACCTTGATTGATGATGAAGTCTGGGCTGTGTTCATGCTGACACGGGGTCTTTAGACAATTACCACTGGCTTTTGATCTCAGCTGAGGGAAGCCAAAGCTGAGAAGCCCACAGCCAACTGACAGCTTGGTCTTGGTCAGAAATACTGTACTGTGCGTGGGAGATCTCAGCCAGGTTGTTCGGGTTTTCCTGTCTGCGAAATGGGACTAGCGTTGAGTTGCCTTCGGTTTTAACTGGGAAAGGAAAGCAGAACTATTTTGGAATGGGGGTGAAGGTCACAGGAGTGGGCTTCAAAAATTTTAGCAAAGGTTTCTCTGACTGGTTGCTGGGTAGGCGTGGCCCTGGTGGGCATGGCAGGGGAAGGATACTGTAAAATCTCCAAAATTTCCGCTACCAGTTCTCCAGAACTGGTCAGAACCTGCTGAATACCACCTCTGCTCCCCGGGCTCCGGAGGCTCCCTGGAAGCCAGAAACAAGCCCATTTCCGGCCTTCCCAAACTTCTGGGAGGCCCGTTTTGCCCCCTGAGCCTCCGTGCATGCCCTGTACTTACCTGTATCCAAAATGGGCCACTTGGGGACTCCTGGGAGTGTCGGGATGGGTGGGGCCATCCAGGAGTAGGATTCAGGTTTATTTATTTATTTATTTATTTATTTATTTATTTATTTAATTTTGTCAAGCGATTATAAGATAACAGGTATAAGTATAAACATAGTTATGATTACATGAAATGGATACATATAAAAAAAAAACAGTAGGACAGGGATGGTAGGCACATTGGTGCGCTTATGTACACCCCTACAGACCTCTTAGGAAAGGGGTGAGGTCAATAGTAGACAGACTAAGGTTAAAGTTTTTGGGGTTTGGGGAAGAAACCACAGAGTCAGGTAGAGTATTCCAGACATTGACCACTCTGTTGCTGAAGTCATATTTCCTGCAATCAAGTTTGGTGCAGTTTACCTTGAGTTTGTATCTATTGTGTGCTCTTGTATTGTTATGGTTGAAGCTGAAGTATTCATTGACAGGTAGGACATTGCAATATATAATTTTATATGTTATACTTAGATTGGGCATAGTTCTAGGTTGTCTAGGTCTAAAATTTCAAGTCTGGTGGCATAAGGTATTCTGCAACGAGTAGAGGAGTGGAGAATTCTTCTTGTGAAATATTTCTGGACTTTCTCAACTGTATTAATATCAGATACATAATGTGGGTTCCAGACTGATGAGCTGTGTTCAAGTATTGGTCTAGCAAATATTTTGTATGCTCTAGTTAGTAGTGTGATATTACCGGAGAAAAAGCTACGCAGGATTAGGTTAACAACTCTTAATGCCTTTTTGGCTATGTAGTTACAGTGGGCTCTAGCACTTAGATCATTAGAGATGAGTACTCCAAGGTCCTTGACAGAGTTTGGATCATCAACAAGGTCTTGACTATTCAGCTTGTATTTTATTTTCTGATTTTTTTTGCCAATATATAAGACAGAGCATTTATTTGTTGAGATTTGAAGTTGCCATTTGTTTGATCATTCTGATACATAGTCAAGGTCTTTTTGAAAGGTAGCAGTATTGTCGGTGGTGTTGAATAGCTTTACATCATCAGCTAAAAGAATGCAGTTGCTCTTAATATGATCACAGAGGTCATTTATGTAGAGTATGAAGAGAGTTGGTCCTAGAACATGAACTGCACAGAATCTTAGCTAGGGGCTGTCTGCGAACCCCTGCGAATCCCCAGCAGCCCATCCCCTGTGAAGTATGACACAGATCTAGTATATTAGGAACACAAAAGTATGGATCGAGCTTTAGATATGTGTCATTATAATATAATCTGGTTCCAAAGATGAAAGGCGGATGTTCATCATAATTCCCTATTACAGAGCCATCTTTACAGGGCAGGATTAAAACTATCTATGATGAATTGGCTTCCTTATTTTCTTAAACAAGGTGTGTGCAAGGTGTGGTTAAAAAAAAAATCAAGATAGTGGCGTGTCATTATTTATTTATCAAATGCCTCCCACATCACAACTCATTATGATTGAAGCCCCACCTGGTTTTATGAGCAAGCACACCATCTGTTCCACAGGACAATCTGAAATTCAAGGAGTTCCAGAAATGGCAATCCTTTTTAAAAAACTAGTAAGGCCAATTATTTTATTTTCTTTGGTATGCAGGAAACATATTTGGCTGCATTTGGGATCGCCCTGCTTATTTTATAAATATCCTTCGTTGGAAAAGAATTTAGATGAACACCCCGCCCCGCTCCCCATCCTTCTCCCTCTGTAGAGACTTCCTTAGGTTCTTTCTAAGGCCTTTTCTGTGAATTTATAATCATAATTGAGACCAGAATTTCCATTGCTAGGCAAGGAGGTTAAATGAGTCACCCCCAATTTTGCAACCTTTTTGCCAGGATTGTTAAGCAAGTCACTACGCTAGACAAATGATATGGTTATTAAGCAAATCAGGATTCCCCCATTGATTTTGCTTGTCGGGAGTCATCAGGGGAAGATTGGAAATGGCAATCACATGTCCCTGAGATCTCAAAGATGGTTTTCCAAAAGGACATTATTATTTTTTCTTTGAAAACATTAGGCTTCTCATTCAAGTAGCTTCTCCATCACAGAGTTGAAGAAGCTTCTTGGATGAGAAGCAAAACGTTTTCAAGGAAAAACCCAAGAAAGTCTACCTGCCTTTTACCTTTGGGACAACCATGAACTGGATGATTGAGAATCTGCACAGATATAGACATATCTCTGGGATACTGCAGCCATTGTAAATACATTGTTGGAAGAAATATCCATCTGGTTCAGTTCCAAGTGGGGAGAATGACACTGGAAACATGGAGGCTGATTGGAAAGATGGTTTAATGGTAAAGCAGAACCACCAAGCACAATGTGTGATTCTGAGTAGCTGACCACATGGAGTGGAGAGTGAAGGTTATTTACATCCTCTCTTGCCATTGAGCTTCCTGTTCCTGTGCAAACCATTGGTAGGGGTCACAGCTAACCTTGTAGGTTATAGATATGATATAGATATAGAATTCTTTATTGGCCAAGTGCGATTGGACACACAAGGAATTTGTCTGGTGCAAATGCTCTCAGTTTACATAAAAGAAAAGATACATTCATCAAGAGTCAAGAATCATCAGGTACAACACTTAATGATAACCTTGTAGGTTTTCTGAGTCAAGCTTGGTTGAAGCTTGGGCTGATGCAATGAAGGGGCTTGTTGTGTAGTTCTTATTGTGGCTGAATGGCTTCTCCCTGAAGGATAATCCCATCACCCTGGAGCTGAAGGCCTTTTGTTTTGTAGACAGGCTGCCCAGTCTTTCGTAATGGGCATTGTTAGATTTGCATGAAGAGTCAGACGCGGAGTGCTTCAGTGAAGAGTTTATTAGTGACTACAGTTCATAACAGACCCGATTTGGCTGGTCTGTGGCTGCTACTTATAGCCAGCAGCCGCAGTTGCCAGCCAATCAGAGTGCAGAGTTTTCCTGCACTTTTTAAACCAATCATTTCTGACTTTTTACAAGAACAGTTCAAACTTAACCAATGACATTCAAACCTGCATACATAACACCCTCCCCACTAGGTTCAGTCCATACTCAAACCCCATCTATCTAATGTATTATTTTAAATAGGTGGGGCTCTTACGTGTATGTTGAGACCTTCGTGGTTCAGAAGTTTTAACGTTCTCACCCAGTGAGAGGGGAAATGTGTCTGTTGACATTTCCCTAGTTGGACTTCCTGTGAAAGAAGACCCTGTTTGATTGTTAGAATCTGGTCTCTCCTCCCAACCCATCTCCAGCCCAATGTCAGCACCCAAGTCAGGTAGTGATGTGCAATCTTCCACTTGTAAGGATGGATTTTGGCATTGTGACAGGTTTTGGGATGATTCCTGTCATAATGGCTCGTTACACATGGGGTTGATTCTTGTTTGCTGATTATCCTCATGTTCCTCCCCTCCCCTAGAAAAAGCATTAGGTATGGGAACTAGAGAGGAACAATTGTGATGTTCCTGAGGTAACCTGGATCTAAGCTGATCAATGTGCCTGCTCCAGAGGACTCCATCCTCTGTTTGTACCCTGTAAGAACGAGGGCCTGTGATTTGAGATATTTCAGCAGGAATCCATGAAGGCTCACCCATAAGGTTCTTAGCATAAACAGAATCACCCACACTGAACGTGCGACTTTGCTAGTGGAATCTAGTGGTGCGTTGGGTGCGTAAGTGGGATGAAGGCGGTCAAGGGAAGACCTAAGTTTCCTACCCATCAACAACTCTGCTGGGGATAAGTTAGTTGATGGGTTAGGAGTGATGTGCTGAACACTAAGAAGTTTTTCAACTTTCTCAGTGATGTCCCCAGGACCCAATTGCTGAAGCTTTTCCTTGGTAAAACGTACCATTTGTTCAGCCTGGCCGTTAGCCGAAGGGTGCCCAGGGGCTGTCAGGGCATGTCTGATACCCAGTTGTGCTAGATAGGATTCAAAAGGGTTGGATGTAAATTGAGGGCCATTGTCAGAGACAAGAACATCAGGTAACCCGTGGGTTACAAAAAGCTTTTTAAGCTGCTTGATGACAGCATCAGTTGTGGTGGATGCCATAGGGATTACCTCTAGCCATTTGGAATATGCATCTACTATAATAAGAAAGGTGTGCCCTCTGGTAGGGCCAGCGAAATCAATGTGAATCCTAGACCATGGGCCCCTAGGACATTCCCATTCCTGTTTGAGGGCGAGAGATGGGGCAGGCCTGACTGCCTGACAGTTGGGACAAGATGCAACCCAGTTTTCAACCATTTTGTCAATACCTGGCCACCATACATAACTCCTGGCCAATCCCTTCATCCTTACAATACCTGGATGCCCTCATGTAGCATTTCCAAAACCTCCTTTGCAGTTTTGCAGGAATAACCACCCTGTTACCCCACAAAACACATCCTCTTAATGCAGATAATTCAGTTTGCCTGGATTTAAAAGGTTGGGCAAGGTGAGGTAGATCTTGAAGAGGCCAACCTTTCTTAATCCAGCCTATAACAGGAGCCAATAAAGTGTCTTTGGCAGTGTCTCTGGCAATTTCAGCAGCGTGTACTGTAAGCTTGGCAACAGTTTCTAGGAAAAAGGTGTGTGCCTCAGGTTCAAAGTCCTCCTTGTGATAAGGAAGTGGGCAACAACTCAAGGCATCAGCATATCCAATGTCCTTGCCAGGCTTGTGGATAAGGTTGTATGAATAAGCAGCAAGAAATTCAGTCCACCTCAGCATTCTTGGTGACAGGATAATGGGTGTAGGTTTGTCTCCTGCCACAATGCCTAACAAAGGTTTGTGATCTGTGACAATGGTAAATGTTCTCCCATATAAATACTCATGAAATTTCTTGATAGCTGCAACAATTGCCAATGCTTCCTTGTCCAATTGGCTGTAATTCCTCTCTGCTTTGGTCAAGGTGCGAGAGTAAAATGCAATAGGGGCTTCCCTCCCGCTGGGAAGCCTGTGGCTCAAACCCCCACACTCCAAAGGGGATGCATCACAAGTCAGTACAACAGGTAAATTCTCAGAGAACTGTATGAGTACAGCATCAGACGTGATTAGTCTTTTAATACTGTTAAATGCTGATTGTTCTTTCCTGCCCCAGACCCAAACAGACTTTTGTCAAGCAATCTGTGTAATGGTTCTGCAATGGTTGCCTTCTAAGGTAGGAACATGTGGTAAAAGTTAATAAGTCCAAGGAAGGCTTGCAAATCTGTTTTGCATTTTGGTCTAGGGGCTTCTTTGATTGCTTGAACCTTGGCATCTGTAGGGTGGATGCCATGCTTGTCAATCATATAGCCCAAGAACTCAACCTTGTCAGTTCTAAGAGTGCATTTTTCTTCCTGACTTTTAACCCCGCTTTCTGAATCTGGTAAGGACTTCTCTGAGTCTCTCTTGTAATTGAGTGTCATTTTCAGCAGAGATTAACACATCATCAAAGTAAGGCACTACCCTGGCAGTCCTTGGAGCATCCTTTCCATAAGGCTTTGGAAGATGCCTGGTGCCACGCTTACTCCAAACTGTAACCTTTACATTTGAAGGCACCTCTATGAGTCACAATGGTTTGGGCCTCTGCAGTGGCATCATCAAACTGTTAGTTGTTGATATGCCTGGGCCAGATCCAATTTGGCAAAGACAGTACCCTGCCAAGTGAATGTAATAAATGATGCACCACTGGAACTGGATATGTGCTCTGTTGAAGTGCATGGTTCAGTGTCCCTTATAGTCCCCACAGATTCTCACTGACCCATCAGTCTTGACTGGTGTGACTATGGGTGTCTCCCATCTGGAGTGGTCAGTGGGCTCTAAAACTCCTTGAGCTATTAGTTTATCTAATTGTGCATCAATTTTTTCCTTTAAGGCAAATGGGACCCTTCTGGGCTTTAAGCGAATTGGGGGCACCTTGGGATCTAGGTTGAAAGTGATAGGGGTCCCCATATACTTGCCCAATCCGTCGCTGAAGACCTCTGGAAACTCAGACTTCAGGGCCTCCTCCCATTCAGTGTTGCTCACGTGATTGATGCCAGTCACCTCGATGCCTAGTGGATTGAACCACTCAAGTCCCAGCAAGCTTGGGCGGTCCTTGTCCACGATGGTCAGGGGCAAACGTTTGGTGTGGCCTTTGAACTTCACGATGAATTCTCTTGTTCCAACTACCGGAATCTTGTTCCCTTGGTAGTCTTTAAGAGTCAGTGCTTGCTTCTGGAAATGCTTCTTCTGAATATTGGGAAGTAGCTCAGAATAGTGTCCCATGACACCATAGATAAATAGGAGCCTGAGTCCACTTCCATTTGGCAAGGCCTTCCTTCAGTTAGTACCTTCACATGTACTTTTCTGCTTCTTAAGGGTGAAGAATGACCAATGGTGACTGTTTGATGAGTTTCATTTTTCCCTTTGCTTCTGTATTGCACCCCATTTTCTCACTGAAGTTGTTAGGCTTGAAATCTTTGTCAGGAAACTTCTTTCTGCTTGGTGGAGTTCTGGATGATTTGCAGACTCTTACTAGGTGACCTCTTTTTCACAACGGAGACAGATGGTATCAAAAACTTGCATTCAGTGCGGGGTGGCCCCCCTCACAACCTCTGCAATAAAAGTCTTGCCTCTTTCTTCCAAGGTCTTTCCTTTTCTTCTCCATTCTGAGTCTATAAAATCCTTCCTCCACCTCACTACAGTCTGAATCAGAATCTAATTACTGCAATGGGTTCTTGTGGATTTCCACATCAGGATGGCTTGCGCCTTGTTAATTTTCTTCATGGCTGCTGCTGAGGACTTGGTAGCTTCCGCTGAAGAAGCTCTTCTATGGCCTCCTTAAGCGGATCTTAGGTTTCATTAATATTTGCTGTGCAAAACCTTGTCTTTTAGGCTAGAACAAATCAATCGCGACATGGTCTCTTCTAAGTTGATAAATTCACATGCAACCCCAATGTCCCTTAAACTTGCCACGAAGTCATTAACGTTTGCTTTCCCCTTGATCCCGACCGGTAGTATTCGTGCTCTTAATGAGGCATGATACTTGTGGCGCGTAATGGGCTCTTAATAACTTTTTCTAAATCGGGCCAGTCCATTCACCTTCACGCCTGCAGCTCCCGGCCAATGCCTTGCCATCTTGAAAACGGCCGGACCGCAGTGGGTGAGAACGACCGCCCTCTTCCGCTTGTCGGAAATGTCGGCAAGATCGTTTCCCTCCAAATACATTTGAAATGATCTGCATACGAGTCCCAGTCTTCTGCCGCCAGATCGAATGGGGCTGGGGGGTGTTCAGCACAGCCATCTCTCCGGCTTCTTCTCCATGTTGTCTTCTTCGGGAAGGATCCCACCTTCACGCCAGTGTTAGATTTGCATGAAGAGTCAGACGCGGAGTGCTTCAGTGAAGAGTTATTAGTGACTACAGCTCATAACAGACCCAATTTGGCTGGTCTGTGGCTGCTACTTATAGCCAGCAGCCGCAGTTGGCAGCCAATCAGAGTGCAGGGTTTTCCCGCACTTTTTAAACCAATCATTTCTGACATTTTACAAGAACAGTTCAAACTTAACCAATGACATTCAAACTGCATACAGAACAGGCACCAAATATCTGTGGGGGAGGGAGCTGAATTAATTAATTACCTTTATTGTCAGAGTAAACATCTGTACAATGAGATTGGCTGAGCT